>JUFY01031441.1:0-122942 GCA_001855655.1 Leptopilina clavipes
ATCAAGCAATGCACAAATCTTCGACTTTCGGCTGCGAAATCGATGCGGGAGATACGTACTTTCGGCCGGGTGTGAAGAAATAGTATATTACATTATAAGGGCAGAAAGTTCGAAATTCCTGCATCGCGTGAAATGATGCCCGAGGCGAAGCCGAGGGCAACATCGCGATGCAGGAATTTCGAACTTTTTGCCCGTGTAATGTATACTATTTTTCTTTACATCCGGTCGAAAGTACGCTGAATAATTCATATTTATTAAAACTATCCTTATCGCGTTTCATTTGACAGCCGGCCATGATTTACTTTTGCTCCTCGTTTCAACGCCTCTATCGGAGACTTTTAAAGCTTTCTTATATTAAAGACTCTGTCGGTGATTTTCGATGCCTGCCCCGACATTTGCAGCACGAGCGAAGCGAGTGCTGCTGGTCGGGGGGGCAGGCATCGAAAAAATATATAAATAACAAATTAATATTTAATTTTTTAACAATTTTATTTGTTTTTTACAATATTAAGAAATTTAGTATAAAGTTATACAACATAAAGTTTTCTTGTTATTTTTTTTCTTGTTTTTTATAACATCGAAAAAAAATATAAATAACAAATTAATATTTAATTAATAATAATAATAATAATAATATTGCCATGGAACACATTGTTTTCGTATTTAACATTTTTCTTAACTTTTAATTTGAAGCAATTTTGAGGTTACGTATTTAATAACAAACAACAAATATTAGTACGTTGCGTATATCTATATATATTCACGACAGTAGCGCCTATTAGCGCATCAGCCAAACTAAACTGTGTACAAACCGAAAATTACCGACAGTAGTAACTACAGAAAATTCTTTTACTCCCGCTGTGACAGAGGGCATGTGTGTGGATCAAGCAATGCACAAATCTTCGACTTTCGGCTGCGAAATCGATGCGGGAGATACGTACTTTCGGCCGGGTGTGAAGAAAAGTAAATTTTGTATCCTCGAAACAAAAGTCTTTTGTATTGAAATTAATTATCATAATTTTGCCTTTATGTAGATTCATTATTATTAACACATTCAGATCACTAATTAATTATTTTGAACATGATAATTATAATAATAATAATATATGGTGTAATATTATTCCACAGCTGATGTCTACAATAGAATAATTGATGATTTATTGTTACTTATTTTATACAACATGTAATCGATTGTTTCAAAAGTTTATTCGACTATACTGCTGATAGTTATTTTTTATCAATAAATTTTGATAGAATTAAATCAATATTTCATAATTATCAATAAAGATTTCCATATTATAGTTTTTTAAATCATTTATATATTTTAATAATGCGAGTTGCGAGTTTAGATAATCGTGCCAGCGAGATATTTTCAAAGTTCTAAATTCCCGATGTCTTCGTCTTGAATTATAATTTTCTTCACCAGTAAGTTAAAAATTAAATTAAATTTGAAAATTATAAGTTTCAAATATTCAATTAATAAAGAAATGTTTTTTTTTTTTAATATTTTATTATTTTGTGACAAATTTTTTTTTTACAATTTCTTTTTATTAATAATTGCAATTACTAGGAGTTACATTACTCATAATTTTTGAATAGTGTTCTTGTTACTAGAAAAATAGGTTTCCATCAATAAATTCTTTTTTTATTTTTAACACTCGAAAGTAAATTTGTTATAAATTTAAAGAATGAAATGATCTTTAGGAGGGAAAATAATCTCCTTGTGATCCTATTTTTCTTCATTTAAAAATTTAGTTGAACTTTATTTTGTATTTAATTTAAAAATACAAATAAGTGAAAATTAGTGAAGGTTTAACTTTCAATTGAGTCATTGTACTAATTCCATTCAAGTTCAAGGTAGTTTAAGTATAAAACGGAATGTAGTTCGAAATAGAGCTCCCACAGACAATGGTGATTAGAAATCTATTATAGTAAATAACTCGGTTGGACTTGGATAGGATTTACGTCATCGAATCTTCAATTTTATCAGTTAAAAATAATAATTTATCTTTATAATTAATGATTATTTTTATGAATTATTTACACTGGGAATTTTAATTTTCTTTTTATTATTAGTCAAGGTTTTTTTTTTTTATTTTTATTCCGAAGTAAAAATATTGTATCACACAATTTTACGTGTGACATTTTTGCAAGACAAATTTTACGATTCCACGCTTGTTTTTTTTTTCTTTTTATTTTATTGCCGTCCTTGACGATTTTAAAGAAAATTTGCGAGAGATGTCTTTTTGATTGTTGAAATAATAAAATTGTGAAATTTGATAGACGTTTTCTTGTATCGATGGATGTCATTGGTATAGTTGGGATTTTGTCACGACTCATGATACTGGTATATATACGTATCGAGTGACTAAATTGGCAATCGATTGAGGCAGAATAAATAGGTGCAATCAAATGCAATATGCCCATTTCACACGCGTTCTCATTTTCCCCACAGTAGCACGTACGCTGACAACTGTAGCTATACCCACGGGATTCTTGGCAAAGGGTCTTACAGTGGCATCCGAAAATAAATTTCGTTTTCGAAACAAAGTGTCCAATGTACTGTATCCAGAGTTAAAAAATTATTTCAAAAAAATATCCATTATTGTCGCTGCGACTGACTTTATAAAAAAAAAACGTTACAAAGTTAATTGGAAAAAGGATATTATTTCTAACGGATTTCTCCTGATGACAATTTGACAAAATCTCACTTCTTCTTTGAAGTTTTTAGGAAAAAATAATTTTATGGATTAGAAGGAGATTAGTCATAGATGGTTGTTTTTTATTGTTTGAGGGAGAAAAAAGTCATGTTCCTTTTAACGACACTCGCCTGCTGTATACTCTATTTCGTCTATAGTGAAGAGAGTAAAAAACAAGAGTATACAATGTCCTTTACGACGTTGGTCCCTTATAGGTTGGTGAACATAGTACACTTTCAGTCAGATGCGAAATGCTTCAATCTTAATGAGAATTTTAATTAAACCTTCCTTTTTATTTTCATCCACGCGATTTTTATTTCACAATTTTTATGATTTTTTACTTGCATATATCCTCGAAATGTCCATATACTCTTTTAAATGCTAGATGATATTAAAAGGACTTTGTATTTGTCCTTTTTTCGTGTATTATACTTGAAATTATCATCCATGTAGAATTGAATAAAAAATGTGCCAAGTTCTAAAAGTTGGTAAATTTTCATGTTGCACTTGATATTTGTTTCAAGAGTAGACGAATTTTTTCAATTTCAGAGATAGAAATTTTATTTAAAAAATGTATGACACATTTTTTGATATAATCAAATTTCATCGTTTCTACGTTCGTTCATAAAAAAGTATTCTGTGTTTTTGAAATCAAGGGAAAATCCCCTTCAATTGAATCTAGCATTACTATGATTGATTTTTTGTCATAATCGAAAATTTTAATGTGCAAGAAATTTGATCCCTTTTTCAACAAAATTATCCGCTATTTTGAATTATTTGTTTCTTTGATTGTAATTAAGAAGAAGAAAATCCAAATTGTATAATAGACTAATAAAAATTGTCATCGTATTTCAAATGAAAATTAATTTTATCAGATAAATTTATTAACTGAATGGCAGTTTTATCGAAAGGTACAAGGCAATAAATTAATCGGGAAAACGATAACGCGAAACAGAAAAGCATTTATAGCGTTGAAAAAAAAGGAAGAAAAATATCGTGTAGCTATTGAACAATAATTCTTCAACTCCTCTTGATTGCAATCGCAATAGATTCATGGTGGTAATCCAACATCGACGATTATGAATCATCAGGATGCAAATATCAGGTCCCGAATAATTTCCGATGAAATCAATGTAATGACACAACGGTTGGCTATACAATTCATTCGATTTTCTGAAAAATTGATACTTGAAATGAATTATTTATTGAATGTTTATTAAGGGAATTTTAATCGGAATAATGTTAATAAATTACACACACATAATTAATATATTATGCAAAATGTGAAAGATACATATATTTTCCGGTCTTTAAAACCCATCATTAGCAGTATTAACGATGTTTTTATATATTTTTTATAAAAGAAAGAAAATAGGTTTAAAATTGTTTTAAAAAATATTTATTCCTCGATAAACGTATTTTTTTTATTGAAATTGAATGATTTTTAAATGTAAATAATTGGAAGAGCGTTAGAGGTGCGAATATAAGTTTAATTACAGAGTATCGCATATCAGGTTGATAATGATTTTTTACGTTGTATTCTTCAAACAATGACAGGTGTAATTTAATTTTCCCTTGCACATGAAAGAATAAGGATATCTGGATGTATAATTATATTTATCGCGTGATTCAGGTAATTGAAACATATTGTATCGATAGTGTTTTTGAACTTTAGACATCACATAATTATCAATCAGGGTTGTTTCATTTTATATTCAACATCTGTTGAATAGTTTACTAATTAATAATTATGCATTATTACTTGTTGAGTTCTATTTTTCATTCAATTTCATTCAGTATTGAATTGTTTTCATAATTGTGGAAGATTCTTTTTTTCTTCTCCTTGTAATTTTCTAATCAAGTAAATATCTGAATATCTTTCGTAGGTGTGTGTATGTATATTGTATGCCAGTGAACAATCGAGGTTAACGTTCATTTCATCTAAATTTGTCGCTTCCTTTCAACGTTTATTTCATTCTATACTTATTACGTTTCTTGACCTCTTTGCAATGTCTTATTTTAAAATTTATTTATTATAAATTGTTACGGATGAAATTCAGAATTTAAAAATATCATTCTTATTTTTAAGGGTAGAATTTTCTCATCCAAAATTAAAATATTGAGTAAAATATTTATTGAGTCAAAAAATGTATATTGAATAAATTAAACCATTACATTTACTTCGTTATCAAATTAATCACTTGTCGCACTAATTTAGATGTAGAGATTGAAGTATATTAATAATAATAATATTATTTCATGAATACTATTAATAAACAAGTTGTTTCCATCCACAAGTGCTTTTAGATCGTTACGTATAATGATCGTGGATCTTCTAGTTAGCGTGTGTGAATGGTAGACTTACTTAATTATGCTTATAAGTTTGCATAATTTCTTTTCCGTTGGCCTTGATTTTTGCTTTGTCTTCAGCAGCAATTTTCCATACAATTTCTCACTAAACTATAGCCTTTTTCCCTTTATAATTTTCAGCTTTAAAATTACATTCGAATTAAAAATTTTAATTAACAATTAATTTAATTTTATGTATGTATGTATGTTTTTTTTGAATGCATAACGTGAATTTCTTTCACACAGAGATAAGATGAGGACTTTTTGCTAAAATTTTCATTAACATTAGTTGTCCATTTGGGGTTGCATCAAACATTTAGATACGTATCATCGATAATATTCTCCGAATCTTATTTCGCGTAACTTAGGGATAATTAAAATGTTTCGCTTCCTTTACTGCACGTGCAACTTCTGACATGTCTTGAATTTTAAGTGACCAAGTCATTATATATGAAATTAAAAGATTATTAGTCTAAATAAAAAATGCGAATTAAGCATTTTTATGAGAATTTATCTCTCCCTTTATCTCGTTCCTTTTAGTAAACAAACGAGCCCTTTTCTAATTAACTTTCAATTATATTAATTACATGATAAAAAGAATTTTATTCAATTATTATAAATAAATTTGTTCTATGTCGATATGTTGAATTTAATTTTTAAGTTTAAGTACGATTTGATTAATCGAATGAATAAGTGAGAATATATTTATGAAAGGAAATGTCACTCCAATACAGTAAATTGAAAAGAACATTAATTGTATAAAACGTGTTTGAAAAAGATTTAATACAATTTGCACTCTTTAAATATTAAGGTATATAAATTAATGGTTTCATTTTTCTTTAAATGTCAATCATAGTTCAACTTTGTTTCATTACTCAATAACGTACGTTATGACAAGTTGAAAAATAAACTTTTATATCTAGTTATTGGAAATTGGATTAACTATATAGGTTTTTTTTAGTTTAAGTTTGTATTTATCATCTGTTTCTTTTTATTCCATTAGTGGATCTGAAGATAAAATCATATAAAGAGGATTAATGAATGGTTCATATCTTAACTTTTCTTATATATAGTTAAGATTGACCGATCGTGTTTCCCCGTGAAGTTAGATAGCTTGGACGAATTAGTTTTCCCCGAGCAGGTGTTTAATGTCCCACAAGCCATCACGAAACCGACGCCATTACCAAAAACGAGTCTCTCAAAGCCCAAGAGTATTATAAAGAGAATCGGGATCGTGTGCCATAACTTTTCGTCGGACTTGAAATCAGGGGGAGTTGAATTACCGAAAGACCATAAGATTTCATGATTAATCCTAACAAAAGTCACATATGTTTAACATTACCTATTTCAAGCACGTGATGAAATAATTTTTTTCATTAACAGAGCATGTGATTTATCATTATACATCATTCGGAGAGACATTTAGAACTTTTTATTTTCGAAAATGTAGATAAATTCAATTTAGGGTGAATTGAATTAAGAAAATATTAAATTAAAAATACATTTTTTATTTTGGTTCAAATTTCAATTTTTTTTATATTAAGAAACTAAGAATTGAAAAATATATTTAAATATTCTTTGTTCGTTAATTTTGATTTTATTTATACTTTTATTTTTTTTATTTGTTACTAATAATAAGCAGAGAGAAAATCGTGAGAAGTGTAATGTATTTTTTCCTTTTGTTTTGGTTTCTTTATCTGCAATAATGTTCAATTTTATATTTTAAAATTCCTTATATCTGCAAAAAAAACGGCGCAAACTTGTTATTAAATATTTCACGTCGATTGTATTATCTTGTTCGTGTTTTGCATTCATTTGTTTTCATTGTTTTAACATTTTCAGGCACACTTAGATATCTATGTTTACTGATTATTTTAATTTTATCTTTAAAAATTGAATTTCTTTTTTAATTTTTACCACGTTTTATTTTAAAGATTCGAAAAAAATTTTCTTTAAACATTGTAAAAAATACAATATTCAATAATAAATTGGAGAAATAATTTTTTCGATATTAAACAAATGATGGCTTATTATTATTGTGGGATAATTTAGTTCACGTACCAAGAGAGAATTCGATTAACAGATTAGAAACAGATTAGCATTATATTGTATGTACATATTATAATATGAAAAGCACTTAAAATTTATTAGTCTTTCTTATCTACTCTCTCTCTCTCTCTCTCTACTTTGCTATCACTATTTAGTAATAAAATTATCGATTATGTACTAAATTTTTATACAAGCAGATGAATAAGATGAGATGAGATGAATGCAATACTAAAAATAAATATACTTTCATTAAAGGAATTTTAAGATGTATAGTCAACAACATTTTTTGCTGAATGCATATAAATTGTATAGTCATTTACGGATAATAACATTAAATATTGAGTTGAATTTGAATATTCATCTATATCTGAAATATGAAGTGGCAATCAATTAATAAAAAGGCGTATTTTTACATTTCAAAAGTCTGAATAGCGAAATATTTTAATCGATAAAATTTATAGTGAGTCTTCCAATGGACATTATTTGTTAATTTGGTGGTATATTTTCCTTTATTAATAAAAGGAAATCAAGTTTAACCATTTAACCATATTTAACAAAGTAGAATTTTAATTGAAACAAATTTTCAATAAATTCAACATTTTTTAATTTAGTAGAATTTCTACTACTTAATGGATTTTTATTTTTGCAAAAGAACATTTTTGAAATTGAAACTTTAAAAGATTGATTTGAGAAAAATGTCTTTTTTTAATGTTCTGCAAAGTAGAATATTTGAATCCACCTGTTAGCTCGGCTAAAGAAATTCAGGAAGTACGTTCCTGTTTTTCTTTTTTTATATTAAATAAAATGAAGAGTTTATACAAGGTTATTTAGCTAAAAATGAAGAAGAATTTTTAAGGTTGTTTTTATTAAATGAGAAGATGAGTTGGAAGGTTAGTTTACTGAAGGAAAAGTTCGAAGGTCATTTTACCGTATATATTTGATGTTCATGACATATACCTGCGCACGTAATAATAATAATTGACTTGATGCAATATCATTCCACGAGAGTGCCAATTTGAATGAACTCGAGTGATTAATCTTGAAGGAAGTTGCATGGTTATCAGTATTATATATATATATATTCCGGAGGAAAGATGCGGCGAGGTTGCGGTATAATGTCAGCAAAGCGAATCTTTATTCTTGCCGTTATACCATGAAATGGATGCATCGATACTGATATTGAATTATGCAAGCTCTTTGATGGCACTGGAATGGGGAGGCAACCCTGTCTTTATGAGCTCGCCACCCTTTCCAAGTAGAACCTTTATTTGCGACTTGGTGATAACTATAATGGTCATTTTCATGATATCAAATACACCATTATCGTCACACTATTTTACGATATGATATCCATGATGTTGCTCTCACACAACGCACCTCGACCTAAATTTATCAACTTCCCTCTCATTTTTCAAATCATCATTAAAATCTCCAATATTTCTCAGTATACGATCATTAAGCACTTGCGAATGTTTTACTGAAATTTTTTTGAACATCATTGAAAGTTGTTGGAGTATAATTTAAAAAGTTTGTTTTCTAAAAATATCAGGGATTTTTTTTATATCAAAATCACCTTTAGTTTGAAAACTGTCTGTGTGTTTGAAACATGACTAATTTTATGGCCCTTTACATGATGAAATTTTGTCCCGAAAAAAAAACTATCCATCACCATAAAAAATAGTTGTCAGATATTCGCACTTTTCAGGTGCAGAATATTTTTAAATGTATATATTCTCGACAGGAGGGGAAAAAAGATCTTGCTACAATTTATATTAATAATATATGTCACAATTCATTGGAAAAATCAAGTTCAACAAAATGTTTATAAAATATGATGGAAGTCTTTTCAGTAGTTTACGATTAGATTTTAGTCAGGTAAAATTTAATTTCTGCTTTTTTTTTCCTTTCACGTAATTTTTATATTGATTGAATTTTACTCAATTCTTTTCGGTTTATTAAACAATTAAATGCTTAATTGCGTTGATAGAGAAAATAAAAATTATCCAATAATTTTTAGTTATACATATATTTCAAAAAAAGAAACAAACAATTTGCTGTAATAGTAAAAGGAATTAAATTGTTTAAATGTTTAAACAATTTATGAAGTTAGATTAAAAAACGTGCATGTAAAAAAATGTACACTTGAAGTACAGAACAGCTCCTATTACGAGAATTGGAAAAGTTTGACCCAGTTTTACAAAGCGAAATTTATTTCAGTTTGGGAGGTTTAAACGGAAATCTCTTTGTAAGCAACTTGATTCTGAATTTAAATATTTTTTTTACGTAAATTCAAAAAAAGTCTATAAGTTCCCAAGTAGGTGAAATATTAATTGCCTGGGAATGTAAAATAATAATGCTAAAAATGAACTGAAATTCAAAATTTTAATGATTTTGTTGAATTTATGTTTCAGGTGACAAGGACTTTAGAAGCTGATTGCAATTTCATCTCGTAAACCTTTCTGTGATACTGCAAAGATTGATTCGTGTATTTTCTTCTTCTTCCTTTTTTTGAAAACATTCCAAAGAGAAATTATTCCAATCTTTCAAATAGACAAAATTTGAAAGAAAAAATAATACAATCCAAAGTAAAGAGAAGAGACTCGTTTCGTTTTGAAAAACAGTCTGGATGGACAGAGATGTTTCGCAAATGGTACACAGAACGTGGCGACAACAATCTCCGACCACCAGACATTCGAAGATAGCGATTCGAGTCTCGAGAATAATCTTGGACGTTCGTCGTCTTCCTTCGATATCCCTCGCAACGATGAAACTTTCAAGACTCGTGACAAACTCCTGTACCGTTTTAGCTTTCAACACAAATCGAAAAAGAAACGAAAATCTCAACTCAATGGTCCACTAAATAAAACGGAAGAGCACTCTCAAAAACTTGCAAGATCTCCTGAATTGTACATATCAAACGCTGATGACAAGTCGCCGGAACTTGACAGAAGTGAAACATTTCTAAAAAGATTTGTCAAAACATCAAAGGATAATTTGACGGAAAATTGTGAACGGCTGGTGAGAAATATTCAAAAAAGTCCAAGTCTTTTGAAGAAGAAGCTCCATTTCACTTGGAGCAGTGACAGTCTTGGTAGTTCGAAAAGTGGCGATAAACCAATTCCACCGATTAGAAGAAAGAAATCCGCGAGACGAAAGAAGAATTACGATTGTCTTGAGAGGGGTGAGAGTTTCACTGAAGAGGAAGAGGGAAATCCGGAAGAAAAAAAGGAGAGACCAACATTCTTCCTGGACCCAGAATCCGAAAAGGAGGAAGAGGATTCACTTCCATTGAGGAATTATCACGATTTTGAACCAAGACGAAGCTTGGATGAGGACATATCGAGATCTCAAAGTGTCTCAATCGAGGATGTGGATGACATTATTAGATCCGAGGATAACTTTAATCTTCTCCAGGAACGTTATCTTTTAAAGAAACATTTGAAAACTTTTGAAAATTCCCATTCATCAAATTGTGAAAATAAATCAAGAAGCGAGGAGAGTCTGTCGAAATTCTCCCTTAATAACGATTATAATTCGAGATTGAGAAAAAATCGAAGACAATTCCGTGATTCAGTTCCCGACCTCGGGGAAGATCAAGGTCGCTTGAGAATCGATAGGAAACTAAAGAAACTGAAATCGTCACCGCCACCAGACGAGGTTCAGGTTCAAAGGTCCCAGTGGCTTGAACAGATCCATGATAAACAAGGGTCAGATAAGCAAGGCCTCACCAACGTGACTCGGATCAGTAACGATTCGTTCGCACAGTCGGACGTGTCTGAAGTTTCGCTTCTTGACGTAAAATGCGGACTTGCAAATTTCACGAATGCACAGGAACGCGACAAAAGTGGGGGAAGTGCAATATTAACCTCAGTGGAATCACTTTGTCGAGATTCACTCGCCACGGGTCAGACGTTAAATCAGAATAATTTCAGGACCACTACAGGTGACAAAAAACAAGAATCAAAGATTCAAATTCAATCCGAATGTTCGAGGAATCGACCCTTGAATATTTTGCATCAATTGGCAAAAAGTGACTCAATCGACAGTACACAATTGACAAAAAGTGACGAATGGAATGAATTCCTCAGGAGGGATTCGAAAGATGTCCAGATAGAAATTAAGGACAAGCAAAGGACAAAGGAGTTGGGAAAGAAAGTTTCGCTGAAGAAAACGACAAGAGTGAAAAAACGACAGACAATGAGGCTGGCTGTTAAAATTATCAGAATGCGAGAGAAATTAATTTTTGGTCTCAGTGCTTTCGCAATATTATTCACTATTTTTCTCATTATGGATCTTCAGCTTGATCTTGGATACAGTGGTCATCATCTTGTGTCAAGTCATGGCCGAGTTAAATTCGGCGATGATCCAAATCGTGATACTGTTTATAATAATTTTCGACGAAAGTTCCTTCAGAGGGTGAATGTGAGCAAGGAACAATCAGTTGGTGATGTGTCAGGCACTTGGCAGACAGTGAAAGGTGATAGTGATTTTAGGAAACGGGACGAGAGGACGGAAAAGAAAAAAGTTCATGATAATTTTGATGATCTCAAAGACATTATCATCAGGATTGAGACCGATGAGAATAGTGTTGTGATCAGCAATCAGGAGGATCGTAAAAACAGTCCGACAATTGGAGAGATTAGAAAAATTCCATTAAGGTACGATTTTCATTTATTTAAATATTTATTGCATCATTGATTTATATTTTCCAATTATTCAATTATTTACACATTTATGATTGATTCAACGTATTTATTTGTTATTAAACAAATAACAAATGAGATTAAATTACATATTTTTCCAATTATTGATTAATATGTTCAAAATTTTTTCAATTTTTATTAATTGTCAATTAATAATTAATATATTATTAAGAAATTTTAATTATTTTTGTATTTTATTATTATTTTATTATTCGATATTTTTAGTTTGTTATTTCTCGTTTATACATTTTTCGCGCAATTATTATTCACTCGTTTATCGTTTAATTATTTGTTTATTTTTAATTTAATTAATATGGTTCATTGATTTTCGGTGCAATTAAATTTTTTATTCTGTTTTGCAGAGAATTATTTTTATACATTATTCGTTCGTTAGTTATTATTTTTTTTTTATAATTTTTTTTTGTGTTGATTTAATCATTTTTGAGGTATACATTGTTAATTTTTTTTTTCTTTTTTTGAGAAAAAAGAAACTGTTTATATTTAAAATGCTAACTTTTACGGACGGGAGCATAGATAAACGGAATTTATTTGCCCGGGAGATAAGATTATCTCTTTATATATAGTATTAATAGAAAATAGAGGACGATCAGAATCTTGGAAATTTTTTCAGACTCAGCATTTTGATTGTTTTGTCGTTGAGATCAAATTTTTTTAAGCTTCTCTTTAAAAAATTACACTCAGAGAAAAAATATATTTGTCTCAGAGCCAAGTAAATATTTATTTGTTTCAAATAAATTTTATTTGTGCCAAATAAATTTTTTTTGAAACAAATAAATTTTAATCCTCAGAGTAAAAAAGAATTTGATTGAAATAATTGGTTATTTGACTATTACCAAATGAATATTTATTTGAATAAAATAATTTCGATTTCTTTTTTTATTATTCTTCTAATCAGAAGGAAAAAGAAGTTTGAGATCTTAGTATTTTATTTTCCAATTCGGAAAATCTATGAGTAGAAAAATTGGCATATAATTCAATTGAATTTGAGAGATTATTTGAAATTTTTAATTAGTGAGGGAATTAATCATTGTTTTTCGTCTATTATCAGCAGTATCTGTGTCAGGAGTCTTTACACAAGATTAACTCGCGGAATTGTATATAGAACATAAAGCATATAATGCACATTATAATCGACAAGAGCGCGAAGTAAACGATTTAGAAGAACGTAGATGTTACACGTAATAAAGCACGCTATCGAGCGCTGTACATTAAAAAGTATCGCGTCTGTATTGGTGAACGAGAGGAGAATTTTTATTTAGACTCGCATTATCGATATTGCGAATGAAACGTACGTGTGTGTATCAATAAAACGATTGTTTGCAACTTATTTGCTGATCGCTTTTAGATGTAATAATTTTCCTTGGAAAAACTTTTTTCTTTCGAAGAGATTTTAACGCTTGGCTCCGAGAGGTGTGAAAAGAAAAAAAATTTTTTCCTCTTCTTGACAAAAAAAGGAAAGAGATGGAAAAACATTTTTAAAGTTTGCTACTTATAAGAGAACTTTCAAGAACGAATATATCTTGTCCTCTTATAAAATAAGAAAATTTTTGTACAAAATGAGGACAAAGTGTGTTGATAAAAGCAAGAACTTAGCGCTCTTTTATTACTTTCTCAAGTTGTAATTGTTTATGCAAAGGCTTCCTTTTAGTTGAAAAAAAGCCACACGCCTGGTACGTTGTGTGTCTTTGCTTCTTGTTTGGAGGGGAGGTTGAAAAAGGTTCTTCTAAATCAGCGAAGATAGAAAATGAAAAAAGTTATTTATTAACTGTATTCAATAATACAAAATATAAATAATAATTCCAAAATATATTGAACTTTTCATTGAAATTTTAATGAAAAAAGTTTGATTAGTAAGTGTCTAGTTTACCTACTTTATTCTTATTTTTTCCGTCTGTTCACATTAGTAATAAATATCAAGGATAAACGACCTTTTTATCATGATTTTATTTAATTGCTTAATATAATCTTCTCCCATCAGTCCATATTTATATCTTGGTAATTGAATGAGAATTAAAATAATTAGGTAAAATTTTCTTGTACAATGATACTTGGGTATTAAGTTAACACTTTCTATTGTATATACATATATATAATTGTGAAAATGTAATATCTGCAGTAATTATCTTTCTAGGAATAATAATAAATCGACGGTCTAGCGCTTTCGTTGGGTCAAGTGTGCGAAATATTGTACGTGCGCGTAATAACTTTTTGAAATTATACTCAAGGTGCTGTGGTTTCGTAAATAACTGTAAAAATAAAAATTTCGTAGTTTTACACTTACTTGGCGCGAAACAGTCATACCACATGTGACTCCATTAAATTTATTATCCACCATTTTCTTTTCGTTATTTCATAAAATTTTTTATCAGGAAAATTTAAATACCGTAAAATTACTATTTCTAAAGGTGAATCAAATACTTTATTAACGTTTAATAAAGGAGTTAAAGTTAATGAACTGAACACTTTTGAAACAATGTTTAATAAAAATTTTCCTGTTACTTTTAATTGGAAATTCATTTTTTATATTTTCTTCTTTATTTCAAATTTTACTAAATACTTTATTAAAATTAATTTTATTAAATTTCTACCGAACTAAATTATTATTTTATTTTCATTAAAAAATTTTTATTTATTTGTAATATATTTTCTCCGTATATCTTATGTATTTTTAGATTATTATTTTTTTCATTAATAAGCTTTGATATTAAAATTTTAATCAGTAAATGAATCGTAAAAGTAACGTTCCTACGTTTCAAAAATTTTACCTCACTTTCAACTTTTGGTTTTTTTTTTCGTTTTTATTATCGTTGATGTATATTAATTACAGTTTTTTATTTAAAATACACAACAATATATGAAATATTTTACGATTTCTGTTCCATTTTTTTTTTAAATAAAACGCGGAATTAAATTCATGTTTAACCAACGAGAAGAAAAATAACGAATATTTTTTTGTGAATTGAATTAATGAAGGTTTTGTATAAAATGATTTTATTAACGAGCTTTCAGTGTGGAACATTTTTTTTTAAACAAATTTTTAAAACTTATTGATTATAATTATATAAGATAATGACGAGTATCATAAGCAGTTTGAGAACATAGGTACCATACGGTTAATATACACGTAGATAGTTATGTCATGCCTAGACACACACATTTACCAATTGTTTGCGTTGCACTTCCAATGGTAAACATAATTTTGCTCATAGTGCAGACACTATAAGCACTTTAGATGAAGTTAACTAGTTTGTGCAATAATATTGACATAAGAATTTTTATATACTCAAATCAAGATGATATTTTGTCGAAAAGCAAATCGCACGTACCATAACAATTGATCTGGGTTTGGTTCCATTTTTTTTATTCTGTTCCATTTTGAAAATAGTTGAAATTTCAACTCGGGAATTTTTTATTCTTTTCTATTAATTTTTATCACTATATTAATTTACTTTTTGGTATTTTTTAAGTAAGCAAATAGAAAATTTGAACATTTTTTTTACACTCACGTTTTTACGGATATTTACATTTGATTTTACAGACAATATCTTTTTTTTTCAAGTTTTTAGAAATATAATGATGACAACAGCTTAAGTAGATAAGCGCATATGACCGTGACGTTAGAGATGTAAGCAACAGTTATCACGGTAGATTAAAAAAATTTTATGTTCAAGAAACAAAAATTATTATGAAAGGTTGTGTTTTCTTCACGTATTATCCACATAATTTACGGATTCTTTTTTGCAGCGACCTCGATAAAATTTCGCTCCTAAATTTTGATATTTTCCATTTTCTCACAAACAATAGGGGATTTTTTTAATATTTATTTAACAAGTAATTTTGATTCTAAAGCAATTTTTCTATTAGACCTTTCAAAATAAGAGGTTTTTCTTTGTTTTTCGACGGTTATATTGAAAAAAAGTCGTTCACAAAGTAACTGTTTATTAACTGATTTTTTTCAAAATAAGGGAAAAATTCTTTTTATTCAGAATGACCAAAGAGAGTGAGAGGCTATCTCTTGAAAATCCAAGTTTGCTGGAACTTGGAGATCCATCGTCCTGGGAGTAGAAGCATTGTTTCGCGATAGTCGCTTCAGCTCTTTGTATCTCTCTTTCTTCGTCATCCCTTTCTCGCTATTTCACACTCAACAATGGAGAATGTCGTAGTCCTAGGGAATACACTGAATAACTTGTAACCACCTAGGATCATAGAGCACCACACAAAGAGTGTGTGGGGTTGGGAGGGGTCAGGGGAGCGCAAATCCCGCGAGTAATGTTTGCTCAGATATAATTCATGTCCTCGCGTATCATAGTCAGGTACACCCTGGTGACAGGTTGTAATAACCTAAACTCACCTGACCTTGTAAGTCAACTCGCACTGTTCACTTTTCTTCATTTCCCTCATTTCCTATCCTAATAATGTTCTCGTTTTCCTGTACTGAACAACATTCTCTAGAACTCGCATATTAGTTCGAATTTCCCGGTGGATCGATTTTTATAAAACCAAATTTACGAAATGGAAGTTTTTCTAGTTGACTGATTTTTTTATTACAGATTTCTTCGAATTTAATCGAAGGTTTCGTAAATTTAAATTAAACGAAAGTAAACGTTTTGCCGAAGGGTTTTTTCTTTTAAAAAAAGATTATAGGTATGTTTAGAATACAATTGGTACTGTCAATGAGGGAAAAAAAAGTGCAAGTATAAGTGAACCTATCTTTGGTAAATTGTTGCCCTATATCAGTGTAACAGATGTAAAAATAGAGAGGCTTGCAAGCACAAAACTAGGATAAGCGAAGGGATAGAGAATCAAACCTCGCATTGTGTCGGCGTCTCCGAGACTCACTCTCGCTTACTGCTCACTGCGCGCGCAAGAGCGTAAATAGTGGGGGGTGAGTCTCAGTGAATCCCATTACCTTCTGTTCCAGTAGTTTAGAAGTTCTTCGCAAAAAGAAATCGTTGATTTAATTTTGAACTAACACTGAAAAAAAAGTTCCATTTGTTATTCGAACAATTTAGAAGAATTCTTATTTAACAGAATTTGGCTAAATATATATTGTGTTAAATAAAAATTCTACTGATTGAAAATTCGTTTCAATGGAAATTATCTTTGTTTTTGATTAAATTAAATTTATAACAATTGTTGTTGTGGAAATTCTCTTGTTTAAAAATCGGTACCCGTTTGTCTATAATTAAATTATATTAATATATTAATTAGTTGCTTGCATTAAAATTTAAATATTAATTAAATTCCTGATTTCCTAATAAAATCAATGTTTGGTTTAAATGTTGAATATAACCACCTATTAATTACCTGCATAGTACAATGTGGAAACTTATATTTATCAGAAATCCATGATGATAATAATGGTTAATAAATTTGCGTTGTAAATGCAATCAGTGTGACCATTAATTACAAGTTCACTCGACCGAAATCTAATCATGTAAACAGGTGCATATGCACACTGCGACAATTTTATATATATCTATATATGCATGTAGATAACTGCCCAATTAACCTGCTCACAATTATTGCCGTGACATTTTTTTAATACTTTTAGATTTTTAATGCTCTAATTTCATTTCTTTAAATAGATTCTTAAATAAGTTTGATTGTCCCGCAAATTAGTGTCATAGAATTTCTATTTTACGTTTGAGATCGTTTGCGAACGTTCATATTACAGTGTTCCTCTCTTTTATCAGCAATTAAACAACAATTATTCAATTGAGAACAATTTTTTAAAATAAGAAATAATTATTTTTTAATGAAAAGTAAATAATTTTTTTTTAACTAGGAAAATTAATTATAAGTTGGAAATGAAGAATTTAAAAGTTTCTTTTTTTGGAAGTCAGTGAACATTTTGTCGTAAACGATATATGTGTATAATAAAGTTAAATAATGCAAATGATGTAATGATGAGTAAATCTAAACGAATTGCATTTCCCTCGAGAGGAAATTACGAAAAAAGAAACTTCCAACCAATTATGTCTGCCACTTTTCTCATTCACTCAAGCTTTCAAATCAAAGTGATGGTTAAAAATAAATTTTAAATGACAATATTATTTCAATTAAAATAATCAAATTATTATGAATGAAACATATTAAGTCATCAGGATATTTTGATTTTAATTTTAAAAAATGAAACATATTTTAAGAATCAAATATTATTTTTTTGATATTTATTTCATCTTGCTTCCTTATATATGTTAATTTTAATTGTTATTTAAATTTTAGTACTTTATTTTATTATAATAAAAATAAAAGTATATTAAATTATTGCATTAAAATTTTTAATTACGTAATTAGTATTTAAATTAAATCGCGATATTTAAATTTAAAAGCTACGTTATGTATATTTTATTATGTATATTTGAATTAAAATATAATATTCAAAACAATTATTAAAGATTTCCGGAAAAAAAATTTGCCCTCTATATTAAAAAATAAAGTAATAAAAATTAAAATCTGCGAAACTTGTGTCATTCAACAGTCACTTGTAATTCGAATCATTTCATCAATGACACGTGACGCCCAGTCAAATGGCACGATCCTTTCAAATTGTAAGCGTACCGATTTTGTTACTAAATAATTTCTTGTCAAATTCACGGAGAATACAAAATTGAACTCACGTGCGATTTATGCAATTTTACACGTAATCAAATCAACGTATTCTGAAACGATAACGAATCGCGAATCACGAATTGGAATTTTCAGCAAAATTTCCATGTTACAAAAGTATGCTATACCCGATGCCACTCTAGGGAGGGTTTGTTTGAAATCATACCATCCACAATTCTTCATTTCCTGAATTCTGCGTGACAAACGCGAGTGCGAAAAAAAAATGCAGAATTCATAAATATTGTTTTTTTCTTTTTTTTTATGATCAGATCATGTTGCAAAGTAAAAATATACATTTTTATTTTTTATATACTTTTCAATTAACAACGCTTGGTTTGTTTATTGTTTATCGAAAGTCGTTATCGTGTGTGTGTGATTATACTTGAGCAAAATTTGATAAGATAAAACGGTAATTAACAAAATTCAGCATAATTTACGTGATTTTATTACAAAATTAATTATTTTTAAATCCCTTCTGAATCAACGGGATTTCGGACAAACAACGGAAAAAATGTAACTGAATTATTACCGAATTGTAAATTTAAGAAAAATTTCATCTAATATTACGGTTAAAAAAATTGTAAAGTAATAAATAAGATGCAATCTATTTTTAAATACAATAAAAATATTAAATAAAAGCGTTGCATATTTTATTAACTTACAATTTTGTTCGGTTAGATAAAAATTCGCAGTAAATTACAATAGATTTTGGTAAGAAATAAAAAAAAATTGTCATGCTTCCCACTTTTTTTTTTTTCACATTTCTTCGTGAGTTTTTTTCTTTATAGAAAAATGTTGAGATCGAACAAGTTTCTGGCAAATGGAACGCAGTATGAAATGAAGCATCTTATCTCATTTTTATATGATCCCAATAAACGCAAATAGTATGAAATTCATTCCAATAAAAGTTTGAGATTTTGTGACATTTCCCTCTGTTGAAATGAGGGAATCTAAAATTTTGCAGTTTATGTGGAGCATTATATGTCAAGTATAGGAGAACGGAATGGAAATTTAAACAGAAAGTGCGGTCACGAGACATACCTACACACAGTGTGTAAAGCTTACTCTATCCACAGACGAGCCCTTACAAAATGTGCTTGCATATATATGCACTGTACGCGTTTACGTTGATCATCATTTGGAGATGAGTTCGTCCATGCGGACAATGTACACAAAACGACATTTTGCCCTGATTAGTTATTCGCCTGCAGTCAATCACTATACCCTCATATCGGATTGGCGCATCTTAATATCGATTCCGATAATGGACCAATTGATGAATGTTGTCATCGTACATTTCAATCTATATATATATTTATAAGCAAATTAGAATTTCATAAAGCTTCGTAGTCCTCAAAGTAATTGAAATTCAATATCCTTTATTACTTCAGTTTGCATATTCTTATAAAAACGCTCGCTTCACGTTCACTTCCTCAACACGATACTTTCTCATTATCATCAGTCAACAAATATATACATAGATGTATCTTTGAATTTTCATAAACCAAACTTCTTGCAATCTTTTTTTTTTTTATTTTAATACTTTATTGTATCTGTTTTATTAAAACGATCAATACTTGAAATCGTAAAATTGCTGCACTTATTACTTTATAATTAAAAAATGGAGAATTTTTTTTCATTTTATACGGCAATAGAGTGAAAAAAGTGTAACGAATATATTTTCGTGTGCATAAAAATTTACCATATAATATTATTATGAATATTTGCATTTGAATTTTAAATTTTGTGGAAGATGGACACATTTTATATAATAACTTCTTTAATTAAAATTCAATTTGAAAATAAAAGGCTTTTTGTTTCACATGTGGGTCATTTCATTTAAAAATTATTTTTCGAATTCTACTATATGAAAAGTAAGAATATCCATGGATTTTATTTTTAATTGGAATGAAATATTTTAATAATCAAAAATATTCTTTCTCTAAAGGTAGCAATAGTTATTCTATTTTGAGAATATTTAATTTTTTTATACAATATTATATTTGAACTGGGAGGGTAAATTTAGTGTGGTATTTTATTCTAAAATTCTTAAGTAAACGGTAAGAATAACCTTTTTTCGGTGTAAAATAATAATGAAATGAAATTCTTCTTGTCAATTATTCTATATTAGAACTGTGAAAAAAAGTATAGCCACTTAATATAAAATTAATATTCGGTATCTAGAGGCACTTATTTTAAGAAGGATTTATAAATCGATCACCAATCTCCATGTGCATAAGTATACTTATCTTACAGTTTAAAGCTATGATAACTATTCTTAGCAAAAAATTAATTCTGCTACTAATTACAGTATTGGCCAATTTAAAATTTATCATTATTTTTTTTTCACTTATAATTCAGGTAATTTTTTTAATAAAATTTTTCTTTAAAATTAAAGATATATTAGAATGTTTGTTTTAATTTAAAGAAAATTTTGTTTTTTATTAGAAATTCTTTTTTAACAACGAGAAAATTTTTTTCTCTTCTTAAGAACAATAATGGTTTTTTTTTAATAAAAACAAACGTTTTACATTGTCAATAAAGAAGAACATGTTTGTGCCACTTTTTCTAAATCTATATTTGAAAACTTGTCGTTCGTGGCGATGAAAAATGATATTTTCCTGTGCATTACTGAATCAGAATAGCAAAAAAATAAAAAATAAAAAAATTGAAGAAAAAATATACAGTAACGCATTGGTCCTGTCGAGGGTTTTTCAGACTTGCAATATTTGTTCGTTGGACCGACAAACTGACCGTAATCGTGTTTATTTGCGATTCGTTTGGATAGTCGATACTCGTACAATAGTAATATTGTATAAAAGTAACAAAACAATGTTGAATTCACTGTTTCCCAAAAGCGAACATCACGTGGTCCTAGTAGCGAAGAAAGAATATTTGACTAGGTATTATTTAGAAAAGTATTTAAACAAAAGAATTTACAATTCTTTTCCATTTTAAACTAATTTAAATTACTGACTAAGTTTTTGTTTCTAAAAGTATATTTTTTTTAATTTCTTTTATTGAAATCTATCTTATTTATGTTTTTAAACAAAAAGTTTTTTTTTTGCTAGATAAAATTAGTAATTTATTTATTTTAATAATTTGAAAATATTTATTATTGTTTTATTAATCGTATATGTGATATTTTAAAGATTTTGAAGTAGTGACTCACTTTTATTGGTCGTAAAATGAGGGATGAGATAATTTTAATCTTAGAATTTCTTGTACATCTTGTGTGTGATCATGATACTGAATTTTAAAAGATAGCCATCTGCGTGACATGAAGGTGGTCAATCTTTAGTCAAATATTTGAGATGCCCTGTTTTTGTACCGAAGGTTCAGTAGGTTTGTTGACTCGAGCCGAGCTTTTAAAGACTGCAGACCTCTCGAAAGCAGCTTTCTGTGCGGCGACACTTTGTGACCACCTGCCACTGAGGAAAACGTAAAGTAAACTTTTTGCCTGATACAAGAAATATCAAAATGAACTATATAAAAAAAAACTATCGCCAATCAAAGTGTTTGAAAAAAAATTTCCACTTTACTAAATTATAAATACTTAATAACATGTATGTGACTTAAACATTGTAATTGAAATTTATATTCGGCAAAATGTTTTAAATTGATTTATTTTAAACGAATATCAACTTTTTAAAAACCAGACTTTCCTTCCCTTAGCCCAGTTTTAAAGTAACTTTCCAAATTACGTTATTTTTCAGTGTGATGAGAAAAGGTGATTCCGCGAAGTATAATTTTCAGAAACTTGAGTTTATAAGGAAAAGTGATTTAAGTTTATTCTGATACCCTAAGGAAGAGTAAAGCACATTTCCGATAGACCACGGTGCACTCGATTCTTAGCTCGTGAATTTTCATAGGCCCATGACATTTCTCTTGCGGGTTTAAAAAGAAAAAAAAAAAAGGAATTTTCCCGAGGATATTATTATTCATGTAGTCACCTGTACTTGCCAGCCAGTAAGCGAGCCAAGTTAAATGTGTGAAAATGTATGTGCTTGCGAAGAAAGCACTGCCTGCGCTATCTAATGCAAGCAGACTCCTGGGCTAAAAGCTCCCAGACTCTTGAAGTGTGATATCAAAATGTAAGACCATTTTGAACCAAGAGCATACTTTACCCAAGCGCGACTCAAGCTTATATACTTTACGCTTTCCTCTGGGTCCAAATTAATATCGCGATAACATAAAATTGGATTAGCTATTGCTTTAAAGAGTAGTTAGCACAGAATTTTTATTTAGTTTCTACGTTCATGGAACAGGAGAAATATCTCTAAATCTCAATTAGTTAAAACTTAAAAGTGACTAATTAGTTCATTAGTAAAAAATTTAAGCAACTTTGCCTTAGAAATTAGTGAAAATGAACTAATTAGTAATTGAAAAATGTTAGCCAGTCTTACCAATATCGGACCAATATTACCAACCTCGAGCAATATTGAGTCCAGAGTTATTTTTACTTAGTTTTTTATAATTAAATTCAAATTTCGCGCCAATATAATCCTATAACCGTCCGCCTAGATGGCGTGAAAATTCACTCGTAAACGAGATGAACTCAACAGGGTTTTTTGTTAGTATGGCATTTATTTATCAAATTTAACTAAATTCAAGCAACAAATTAGTGAAAATTGAAACTAATTCAGATTTAGGCAGTATTTATAATATTTATATATAAATATATATATTTATTTATTTTATTTATTTAAAAATATTTAAAGTTCCTTGGGCTAATGAGTCCTTCAAGGAACAAGTACATTATAATACATTTTTTTAATATATAATAGTTAATTATATTTTTTATATATAATATTTATATATATATATATATATATGTCAGAAGTAATTAAAATAGAAACTACTGACGTCAGTAGTTTTCACTATTATTTATAATTCAGAGAAAAGAAAATTTTCTTTATGGTAAATTCACTTTAACATTGTATATATCTTTGGAAATGAAGAATTTCCCTTTGCTCTATAAAGCTACAAAATCTCATTAATTTGATCAATGAATCCTTATAAATATGCAAAAGAACAAGTCACGGAGGTAACGAGCGATGCGTAACGCCAATCTTAAATAGAGCAAAAACAATACCTTAAAAACATGAAAGTATATGAGCAGTCGCGTAATTCACTTCCCTTTAAATCATTTACACGCGAAATTAAAGCTGATTTAAATATTTCAACATGTTGAGTGTAAAAAACTGTTTTATATTCTCAGTCATAGTATAGAATATTTGAAAAAACTAATGCATAATTTGAAAATTTAAATTTATTTATTATTGTAAAATGTGCATAATTTTTGCCGACTAATTAAATATAATTAAGTGATTCATTAAGTGTGACTGAGTGAAAAAATTAGTGACTTTAATATATCACAGATGAAATGGCAATTTTTTTTGTTTTGTAAATTAAAGGTACATTTAAAAAGAATATCATGTAGAAAAATGCAATTATTAATGTTTGTCATAAATCTTCTATCACTTTTATGCGGAAAATCGAAACCATATAGATAATATCGAGTTCACAACACGTACATACGTCGGGGTAGTCCTCCACCCTTCGTCCATCATTAGCATCGTATTATCACTATTATTGTGAGTTTTGATCATGATACGTTAATTTCTGGTGTCTGATTTACGCTTATCATAGCATTTCTAGAATGGCATGCGCTGAATGGTTTTGTCGAGTGATCGCTTTTGATGAATTTCATTTCCATTTCATTTTGTGCATGAACAATAACTGTGGTGCAAATTTTCATTCAAGATGCATAAATTTCATTCCAATACTCTTAGAGAAAATTAACATATTGAATAGAAAAGAATTTAATCCTAATTGTTTTTTTAATTTTAGTTATTTATAACAATTATCTTCAGAGAATTTATTAATTTATAATAAAAAAAAATAAGAGATGTACGAACGACAAAACCACGAAAGTTAATATTGTCACTATTTTACAATAAATAATATTATTAATTAACAAATCGATTGAATTGTTTCTTTTTTTTCTGGAGACGAAAATGATCGATAAATGTAAAAATAATTATTTTATTTTCAATTTTTCGTGAAAAATGTTCATTTCATTGTTATAGAAGTGACGAAAGAAATATTTTTCCAATTGTTTGACACTTGTTAACTTGAAATTCAGGTTCATCTGTCAAAATATGACATACGACCGATTCATATGTATGAAGGTATGTTCAGAGAAATGCATTCTCACCAGAATCGTGTGAATCGCAATCGTGATGTTTTAGTATTCAGCAAAGGCAAAGGCAAAGGTATAGAGATGATGTATTAGTTGCTTTGAGCCAGTGCCATCAATCATGAAACTCAGTGCACATATATATATGCTTGTGGAGTATATCTTGTAGTTCTGAAAACTAAATTGCAAACTAATCGTAATGACCATAAGCTCGAAGGGTTAACTATTGCAAATTAACCCTTAATTAAAATTCATCAGACTCATCAATGTCAATTGCTTCATTGATCTGAATTGCATATAATTTTCTACAATTCGTCAGCATTCTTCAAACAATATTCTCCCGACGTTTTCTATCTTTTTTATCACAGAGAATTTAAGTTTTCTCATCTGTTACATTATATCGATCATTTCCACAGTTTGTGTCACGGAATTTTAATTCCTCCGTATATCAAAAAGAATTTCTCTTTGTTAGAGAAAAATCTTTTAAAAGGTGGACTATTTTTAACATGAAATTAGATCTTTAAAATAAATCGCTGATTTCAAGAGAGTTATATTGTTTTAGCTAATTGGAAAGATTTGGTTAAATTTTTAATATTCATTCTATTTTTGAAATCGAAATCTACTTATAGCGTCTATTTCTTGGGGATATATTGACACTAATGGGTTTTGTATTTTTGGAAAACTATCAAGTTTTCAAAAAGTTGAAGATAGTGGAAAATTACAGTACCTTGTTGGAATAATCCACATTATATCCGTTTCATATAAGGGACTCGTTTTCTTTCTTGGAATAAAATTGTTTAATACATGAGTAAAAATAAATTCTTATTTAAAACAAAGAAAGTCCGATAGTAAATAAACTTGTCTAGTGATGTTTTTAAATAAGCTAATGCATGTGGAAAATTTCCATGACTTTTTTAAAGCTTATTTTCAGTTTCAATATATTCCCCATAGTTTGAGAAAAGCAGAAACTCTCGTGATTCCTGGGAGATTTTGCATGTTTGTGTGGAATTACGAGAAACATTTCGAATAACGTGAAATATTAAATATTCGAGTTTCTGTGGGTTCCGAAAGGTGTCGAAAGTTAGAGACCTCAGGGATTGAGCTATTTCTTATAATTATTTAATCTAGTGACTTGGTTGGAGATATTTTTTTTGTGAGTTTTTCTACCTTTTTTTTGCAACTTCTTCTTTGGAAAATTTTTTCTCTGTTTCAAACGTGAAACATACATTATTCATGTTGTGCACTTTCCCACTGGAACCGGAAGAAGACGTAACGAAAACAAGTTCCAGATGTGAAAAGCAAAGTAGTCAGTAATTGATTTATCTTGTCCTTGACCGAAATTATATTTTCGGTTCTGTTTTACATATATGAAAAGAGATATAATTATTCCTCTTGATATTTGTGAAATGTCCTTCACTTATATTTATTATTGTAGCTCACTTCTTGTTTGGATTTAAATCTTAATGAGGCCTTTTATTAAAACGATGTTAATATTTAATTAATATTGACAATTAAAATATTAAAGTGCGCAATGAATATGTAAATTTGCGATGTTCGTTCACTTTGGAAATGAAAATTTGTTACTTGCTGAAGTATATGAATGAACGGTTTAAAAATATGAAAACTTTTTAATCGGATATGTATTTAAAAAATGTTTAAAGTACAACTTTTACCATCCAAGTTAAGTTGCAAGCTCAATGGTGGTTCTCTGAAAAGGTACCAGTTAAGAGAAACTTGGCAGCTCGTTATGCACGGGTATTCCCCTTTTTTTCGCCCCCCCTTAGAAAGTATAAGTCTGTACATAAGCACGCGCCCTAATTACCAACGAATTACGCCTCTATCTATATATTTTCTTTCATCTTATCTTTTTTGTGAATCTCCTCATGTCGTCGATTAGAATAAAGTTTAAACATTTTAATTTCCGACAACAATTACTTTCTTCCTTGTACTTGAAGCATGAATGAATCCCTACAATCTGACCTTTTGCCTTTAACATTTTTTGCTTTCTTTTGACACAACTTCATCAGCTTTCAGAAAAGAAGAAAATTTTTACTTTCATAAAAAATGTCCCATTTTGACTTGATGTGCAATGAAGAGAACCGAAAAATTAGAAAATTTCTCTCTTGTTATTCATGGGGTCGACATAAACCCAAAATATAATATGTACAAGGAAGCAGATTTTTCGTCCTGTTTTCCTGAATTGTACACGAGAAAAAAAAGTTGAATTACTCGAATTTCGCTTATCCGAGTTTTCCAGCACCTTTTCATTGGTCTGTAGCACTTCCAAAGTTGTAAAACTTTTTCAACTGAGACTGTGGATCCTAATTACTAAACTTTTTATAGTACTTGATAATTCGTGAAAATTTTACCACGATTTTGTTCATTGAAGATTTCTCCTCACATTTTATTGCAAATGAAAAACCATGAAGGAATAAGATTCGCTATTAGATTTTGGAGAATTATTCAGGTTCGTTTTTTTTTCATTAAAAAGAAAGGATAATTCTGAAGAGATTTGCGAATGTCTTTAAAAGTCATTCAAGTCAAATGTGTGTCAGAGGAAATTATCTTGATACTTTTTTTTTTTGTTTGAAAAAAAGAGGGTGCCTCTTTCAGAATATTTTTCCAGACAGAAAATTTCGAAACGCATGAATTCTCTTTGCCAGTACGTTTTGCCGCAATTCAATCCAACGAAAACAGTCATGCGTGCCCTTTGAATAATGTTTCAAGACGATTTGCAAAAGGCAGCCATTGCCGTGAGATATTTGCAATTCTCTAGAGTAAATAGAGAGTGAGTTTGTTTTGGAGATGTCTTACTCTTACTTATATGTATAGATGTACATTTACACTAACCACAATTCTAGATTATATTCACTAAAACTCTGTATATATTTAGAAAAATGTTTTGCCTGACTTTTCTCTTAAATTTATTATTCCATTAACGTGTGAAATTCAAAGAAGGAAATTACAAAAAAAATTTTTAAAATATTTAATGCAGAAGGGAAAATATTTCTTCAATAAATATATTAATATTTAAATCTCTTTTTTTTATTCAAATAAAAATATTTATCATCAGCATTATTTATTTTATTAAAATTTCAATTTTTTTTAAAATCATTTTTTTAAATAATAAACTTTTTTCCGTATGTCGAGAGTATTTTTACTCTGACATATCCTGGGTATTTTTTCATTTATAATTTATAAACGTGAACAACTAGAGCGAGTGAAATCAATAAAATCAGTGAATAAAATAGAGGGTCATCCATCGAAATCGAAATTGTACCTACTCAAAAGTTGTTAATCTTTGGAATTTTCTACATTAGTAATGCTTTCGCTGCTTTCAATTTTCTTCTTTTTATCATCTCCAGCTGAAACATTTCGTATGAGAATTATTTAATTATTTCAATATTTTAGTATTATTGAATTATTCTAATGTTATAATTATTAAATTCATTCATTTATTATTAGATATTATTATTTATTATTATTACTACTGTTGTAGTCTGCTTTTAAATAATTGTTGTTAAAGTTGGAAATATTGAAATGGAATATAATTTTTCTGAATTGACTTTGTAAAATTTTTGAAATATTTCATTCCCTACTCGTAGGTAGGATGGAATTTTATATATATTTTTCGTTCTATATATTTTATTCCCAATAGAATTTTTCACAAAGTGTGATTGAAAATTGAGAATATCTGACCAAGGATGTTTATAAAATTCTTGACAGCATTTCTTTAACCCAATTGAATTTACATTCACCAATTTTTATGAGTAGTGAAAATAACCTTTTGATTTCTTGAGAGAAATTTATTTATTTTTTAAAAAAGTTTATTTAAACGCTTTTTTAAATATCAAAGAGTTATTAAAAAGGGAAAATTTAAAGACTCAAAAAGACGCGTTATTTCATATACATTTACAAAATGACATTTATTATAAAGAACATCCTCGTTATTTTAGAGCCATCTATATACTTAAAATTCTTTTTAAGATAAAAAATCTCCTCGAATACTTTTTCTGTTAATGAAAAGAGTTGGCGTATTTGTACAGTATGTATATTTTTCAAACATTTTTCCAGAGACAGTTTTTGAAAAAAAAATTGTAATATTTTATCTGTGATAGTATATAGTTGACGCTTGTTTTTGATGAGAATAGTTTTATCTCAGTAATAATTAACATATAAACGAAGGAAAAAATTTTGTGAAATGAGCTCTTCGTTTTATGACTTCCATTCTTAATTGTTGCCTTTTGTCTCGTAGTGCACTGGTTGCTCTATTTTGAAATTTTGCATGAAGATAAAAAGAAAACTGTCTGAATATTTATTATTTAAGAAATGTAACTTTTCATTTTTAAAAAATAAATATCGCTGTCTTTTCACATTGAAGGTATAAATGCGAAAATTTTACTTGTTCAACATTTTAAGAGTAGGAAATAAAAACAGTGAATGAAAAAAATACATAATTGACGTGAAAATATTATTATTTTCGCGTTAATTATATGTGGGATATAAACAATTTTATTGACAACTATTTTTTTTTTGTTTCATTTCCCATTCTCGATTTCATTCTAAGCAAAAGTTACGCTTTTGACGCTTTAGTGAATAACGGAAAATTCTGAGAGTCATTCACGTTTTCTGTGAGCTTTTAGCGACAGATTTTCTCAATAAAAGGGCTCCAATATCCCGAGTCGGGCGATAAACTGCGAATACAGATTGAACTCGAGGATTTGCAAGGACGGTTTTGTATTTATATAGGTTTTATTTTTCGAGATATTTAATTTGAACCTGCAGTTTAGTTGCATACAGTTTTATTTTTCACACCAATTTTCTTCAGGCAAGAAGCACTTTTATTTATTTTTCCCCTTCTTATTCAAATACAATTTTTTTTATATTCATTTCCCTGTAATAAAAATTTCTATAATAAAGTATTGAAAGTCAAGAAAAATTTTTATCGATATGAAAATATTTTCCATTATATTTTTTAAATCCCTGTTATAAATATTTATCCAATAAATTTTAATTCAAAAATTGTTGGCTTTGATATTTATTTATTTATTTATTCTTGATGCAATTAATATTGAAACTATTTTTCTTTTTTTTAAATAAAGAAGTTTTCTTAATAAGTTTTGTTAATGAAACGTTGTATTTTTACAATTTTTAAAATAACAGCGTTGATGTGAAATAAGTGAACTGTTTTTTGAAGAGGTTCATTTTAAAAAAAAAGTGTTTTCTTTCAAGTATTTTTATTTTTTATTCTTTAGAAAATGTGTTGAAATTCCGAGCGTCAAAAAGCATCAAACGTGTGTGTAAAAGTGTTACATAGTTAAAGTGAGTTCTTTAAATATGCCAAAAGCAGATTTTAAACAACACTTTTTCAAATGTCAATTTTTGTAAATAAAAATTGCATATTTAGAGAAAGTGAGAAAAAAAGTTGTTAATTTATCAAATACTTTAGAAATTAAAATATTAGCTTGATTATTTTTTTTATGAATTTAAAACCTTTGTTTGATAATTTTTATAATTCAAATAAAAGATGAGAATCGCAATATTTTTACTGCGCAGCATAAATTGTGTAAAAATGTTTGAATCCCTTTTTTTCATTTAAGACAGTCCCAGAGGAAAAACACGTACATGTAAATGTTTTCACACATTTGTTGCTTTTTTTTTATTTTTCTAATTAAAATTCATTTTTCATTCATATTTGTATTTTTTTTTAAACTCCCTTTTGATGAAATAAAATTCTTATTTGTTGTTGAACTTGGGGAATTCTGACAATTTTATAATATATATTATTATACCCCTAATGAGAAATGATATTCTCAATTGACATATTAAATGTGTTATGTAAGTAGGACGCCTTGACGTCAACTTTGATTAGTGACTTAATTAGAAGCAAGTTAATGAATATCACATATGTCGTAGATGTGTTGTCTCCCTCTTTGACTTTGAGTCTAATTTTGGATTTTCTGTATAATTTTTTTTAACTCGAGCTGGGAAAATGAAGTCACGAAACAAAAGGGGTCGTGACATTTTCGTATTAACGAAAAGCATTGTGAAAATAGTTTAGGTTGAGTTAGAGTAGCTCATGGGACGCGTTATACATGCGAAAGAGAGTTAAATCTCACTGCTGACAGAATTCCTTCAAATCGAGTATATATGGGGGGAGTGAAGAGGTATAGTCGCGGAAATGAGAGAAGGACGATTGGCTTGTTGGTGAAAGGAGGATTCCGAGATGCGAGGGGAAATGTCCTCCCAAAGAGGGATGAGAATTAGTTCCGAGTTCGCACGTGTGTATCCGAACTCAATCTACGTGAAGAAGATTCGGTTTGCAGTTTGCGTGTTTCTAAAAGCAAAGTCACATTTCGTGGCACTATAGGTATACAGGGGAGGAGTCCAAGGGTTAGATGAAGCACCTAAATTAAGTATATAAATGAGAAGAGATGACGAGGTCCTAGACTAATTAGACAATTCACTAATCAGGTCAATTACATTTGCCACCCACTCGTCATTCCACGGTCCAGAATAATTTTATCACTTGAGGAAATTATTTCATTTGTTACCAACTTTCAAAATATGATAATTCATACCAAGAGATTGCTGAAATAGTCATTTTCCAAGTTTGCATTTTATTCCGACGTTTAAATTTTTTTTTCAATATTCACTGAGTTGATGTTTAATTTTTAATGGGAAAGTATAATCATTATTGTGTGGAGAATGTGGTTTTAGTCTCAGATAAGACACGTCTGACTGTGATGATCTGTTACTACTTTAAATAAAATTAAGAACTTTCGTTGAATTATTACTGAAATATAACTGAAAATAATTCGGAAAGTCTGACTATAAATGATTTTACTACTGAAAATTATTTGACAAGTCTGACTATTACTGACTTTTACTACTGAAAAATATTTGGAAAGTCTGACTATAATTTATTTTTACTACTTAAAATAATTTGACAAGTTTGCCTGTCTAACTACAACTGACTTTTACTACTGAAAAATGTTTGGAATGTCTGAGTATAATTGATTTTTACTACTGAGAAATATTTGGAATGTCTGACTATAAATTACTTTTACTACTGAAAAATATTTGGAATGTCTGACTATAATTTATTTTTACTACTAAAAATATTTGGAAAGTCTGACTGTAAAATATTTTTACTACTGAAAAATATTTGGAATGTCTGACTATAATTTATTTTTACTACTAAAAATATTTGGAAAGTCTGACTGTAAAATATTTTTACTACTGAAAAATATTTGGAATGTCTGACTATAATTTATTTTTACTACTAAAAAATATTTGGAAAGTCTGACTGTAATGTATTTTTACTACTGAAAATAATTTGACAAGTCTGTCTGACTACAACTGACTTTTACTACTGAAAAAAATTGGAAAGTCTCATTATAAATGATTTTACTACTGAAAAATATTTGGAATGTCTGACTATAATTGATTTCTACTACTGACAATTATGATTAATACAATATTAGTTATTAATATTGTTAATTGTTAATATTACTTATTAATACAATAAAATTTTTAAATGATGGAAATTAAGACAACGAGAAAAGTAATTTAAAAGATAAAATAAAATTTAATGATGACATATTTCCGTCTAGAATATTCGTGTTTTTTTGGAGACAAGTTTGAAAAGAGAAACTTTGAAAGTCGAGAGGGTTGAGGTAAACCGTTAATTAAAGAGAGTCCAGCAAGGGCTTAGCCTCATGAACGATCTTAGTTGTAACGAAAGTCCTAGATAATGAAAGTTTACGAAATTGGATTCCACGGACGAATCCGCGGTAACGACAGAGAGAAGAAAAAAAAAATAATAGAAAAAAAAACGGGAGTGTACACAATATATTGTCCTGCTGTTCTCGCGAGACAGGAATTTACAAAAAGAAAAAGGAAAAAAAAAAATTAGTAACATGGGAAATTTTCCGATAATCCTAATTGAGCTGAAAAAGACAAGACTTTTCATCTTTTTCATAAATTATCTACATTAAAACAATATGAAAAAAAAATCGCATTTTATTATACCAAGACCATTCTCATTGTCGAGAATTTTCCCTCTTAAATTCACCCGATGACTAAGCTCACCACGATTTCTCAATCTGCATTTTATTACGAGCCACCCCTTCATTTCTCTCCGAACGCTCAAAGAAATGAAGCTCTTGTGCAGTATGCAGAGAAAATGTCTTCTTTATTTTTTCAGTTTATACTGGAAAATATACCTTAAAATCAAATTTTTCAGTTCTCATATTTTTTTTTTTTTTTTTGTTTAATTCAAACAAAACAATGCATGAACAATCGAAAAAGGCTTATTAAGGAGAATAATAGAGTTTACAGTCAATTCAATATTTTCTAAAAATGAAATACGAAACAATTGATTTTAATTGGGGGAATATAAAAAAATATTCCTGAAAAACGAATATTATTTTACATTTTCTCTATCAATGTTCGATTTTTTATTTAGGGGGAAAAATTCGGCTATAAGTTATTTATAAAATGATGCAGTTTTTTCGTTGCTTTTGTGATATATTTAGTATTGGCAGTAAATATTAAAAAAAACATTGTAAAAAAGTAACGATTTCGATCTACATAGAGTAACTGACAATTGTGTGAAAAATAAACATATAAATATTTCATTTTTATATTTTCATTTTTTTTTCTTCTTTTTATTATATAGACACGCAAGTGAGCATTAATACACTTTTATCTTTAGTAGAATCGCTTTTCTTTTTATGTATCTCTGAATAGAAAAAAAAATGGGAGAAAAAGTGCTTGCGTTCTGAAACTGTAGGTATTCTTCATGAGCGTCGTATACTTTATTTTCCGGTTCTACATATATACGCCATACTCCTACCATATGTTCTTACATAATGTGCCAGTGTAAAATAGGTAACAATACATTTCATGCAAGAGGAAATTTCAACGAGTTTCGAAATACAATGGTATAATGTGCAGTGTGATTCTTTTTTATATCTCTCCTCTTATTAAATATTATTTTCCCCATTTTATTCGTGCCATTTCATTTTAATTTTACTTACATTTTGTCTCTCGTATCATAACTGCGTGTACGTATTTTTCTATTTCTAATAATATGTCCATTTTTTCTATTTTTTATTTTTTAATTTTAATATACAAACTCTATTTTTATTAGACGAACAAATTGATTCAAATATTTTGATAAATAAAAAATATTCTCCAATCTGAAAGGAATGACATAAATTAAGCTTGCTCAATTATACTTTTGAGATTTTATATCTTTTGTTAATTTTTATTGAGACATTTGGAGAAAAATTTTTCTATGACGAAGGAAGAAATAAAACGCACTTTTTTACATTGTCTTGTTAGAAATAAATTAAAAATTATTTTTAAGTGAACTATTTTCTTTGATATAGACATATTATATATAATCATTTTTTTTTTCAATTCGAATTCAACTGACAATGTTAATTAAACTTGGAGGGATTTTTTTTAATTAATTAGTTTACAGATATCACTCCTAGTTTTAATTATAAAAACTGTCGTGAATTCAGAAAGAATTTTCTAATAAAAAAAAGTGAGAAACATTTTTTCTGGTTTTTATTAAAATATTTGATTAATTAAATTAAAGGTGTCTGTCGTACTGTAGATGAAAATTTCTCTCTGCAAGTAAAATCGTTTTGTTGAACTTTCATTTCAATAATAATTATAATTGAGGAAAAAAAATTGTTTTATTCCTTCTGATAAAAAAAATTGGTTTGGTCAAATTTAATATTTGTCCAATGTTTATATGTTTTTGTTTATTTATATATTTTCTTTATATAAAGAAATTTATATTAGAATAAATATTTATTTTTCAACATGAAAATTCCTATTTTGAAAAACCATAACTATCATGAATATATAATTATTTATTATTATAAAATTATTTATTAATTTTAGAGAGAGGTTTAAAAAAATGTAGAAAGAGAATTTTTCCATTTTATAGAAGGATTTATTTTTTTATATGCAGGTATATTCTTTAATTAACCGCAGATTTACTCGACAGAGAAACAGAGAATTAGCTTTTCAGTGGACTCATTTATAAAGCTAGTTTCAGTGACTATCTGTCTTGGCTGAATTCTATATATAGAGGAATAGTGGTCCACGCAGGTGTTTATATTGTTTTGTATAGCTACATTTAATATGCGCCTGGATGCATGCATTGCCGGTATTAAACTTGGTGGTAGGTAAACTCTGGGATTAGTCTTGCAATTATGTCACTGGCGTGTGTGTACCTTGTGCGAACCTTCAGGATTTGGCAAACTGTTGTGTGAATTAATCGGCAGTACCGCGAATGCGCATATTTATACTTACACTCCTCCACATGTACCTTACAGGAAACTCTCGTGTCTTCTTTTAAATTTATGTTTCACAAACTCCAATTCTACTATGGGAACATTCTCTTCTCGAGTTGTTTAGTTCACTCCAAAAAATTTATTTCCCTTCTTTTTCGATTTTTATCTAGAACTGAAGAATATCTGTTGGAAAAAAAAATTTTTTTGTTAAATCGACCAAATTATTTGATCAAACAAACAAATTAATTATTAAGGAAAATATTTTTGCTGAATTCACGCTTTATGAAAGTGTAACATTTAGGAGAGAAAAGTTACAAATTTTAAAATTGTTATAACTGATGATATAAAGGAAGTGAGGCGAAATTTTCGGGTTTGAATAATTGACAGACATCAGGCTTGTATACAGAGAGAGAGAGAGAGTGGAGTGTCGCTTGATTGGAACCGGTTCGACAAACCACGCACAAATCCGAACATACGGTACGTCGTCCTTTCGTGGATGCTTGTAGGCTATATGTAAACGTATATGTAAATTTTAGCGGCCTACGACAAATCGACTCTCTCCTATTTCGAGAAGCAGAAGAGAGAATTTTGTCCCCCTGTCATTGTCAGTTAACATCCTCTAATTTTAATCAGAGTATAAGGATCATCTCTATATATCTGTTTCCAATTATCCTTTTGGAACATTTTCAAGTCTAGACTGCACTGTTAAATATCTAATAATATTTGCCTTCTATGTAGACTCTCAATAACTTGATAGACATTATCAAGTTCTCTTCTCTATTCCCTTATTATAACCCCTAATTATTCTTCAAATTAATATTACATTTTGAATTTGAATTTTAAAGACAGTTGATCCTTCAAGGTGTTCTTTATTTCCTTCAAATAATTCCCCCCAGTATTATAAATTATCGGGTATCATGTCAGATTATTCATTTTGAGGAGAAAATGAAAATTGTAAATTGTAAATCAGATTATTATGTGATTTACAATTTTTGTAATAAAATATTGAAACACTGTTTTTTTAATTTCTAAAAAGAAATTAACTCTGATTTACAATTTTCGTAAAAAATATTAAAACATTGTTTTTTCCAAGAAGAAATTGACTCTGATATTTAAGGAAAGTCGAATTTCTGGAAAATGTTTCTTGAATTTGTCATTTGGCTTGTTATTTATTGCAAGTAAAAAAAAATAACAAGTTGAAACTAGTCACATTTTGAAAATGTGTCAGAAAAAGAACTCAATGGTACATTTATACTTTTTAGTTAGCCAAACTTGTGTCGCTGGTCTCGATTTTCAGTAAAAGCTGTAATAATGATTTATTTAACGAAAACGTAAAATTTTATTTCAAACACGTTGTACCGGATATCGATAAGCCGTGTGAGACCCGAGCGAAAGAGACAGCTCAGGAAGTACAGAGAGAGAGGAACGTTTTAACAGAATGGCATTTTAATCAGATATAAATCCCCTATGCTTAAAAAAAACCTATTTTAAAATACCTGCAATCTGCAAAAATCCATTTCACAAATTAGAAAAAAGAAAATCAAGGCAGGACAAAAAGAAGAAGATTTATTTTAATTTTTGAAAATTGAAGGTTTACTACTGAAAATAATAATAATTTGTTGATGTTTCGCAATTATGAAATAAATCAAAATTCTCGGTATTTCTTGAAAAATCTTAGCCGGGTCGTCGAATTAGGGACAATAAATTATATCGTAATTAATTCAACGTAGGACGATGCAACGAATTAATTTTCGCGCGGCGCATATTATAGAGGGAGGAGACACTTGAGACATAATTCATGTCAGAGGCATGAGAGAAGAACCTATATGTATACACCATGATACTTAACAAGTCCTGCTTCCTTCACTGGACCTAAGGACGAAGTTCCTCTCTCTCTCTCCTTTTCTTCAGGATAATTCGCAAAGATTTAGTGTCGACTCGTGAAGTGGTTAGTATGCAACCCATACGAGCCAGGTCGCCTATCGTGTGTCACCATCTTCACTCTCTGAAGATTGTGTGAAAAGAAAGGAGAAATTTCGCAGCCAATTGCTTGTAGATGATGTAAACCACCAAAATGATGTACGTGCTTCAATAAATACTCCCAAGAAAAGATAGCTTTGTAAAATAAATTACAATACATTTATTTAGAGGGAATCGGTTAGACAGTCTAATCAAAAGTTAGTCCAACTCCATTTCTCGTGTATTTTCTTTTTAGAAAGTGTGAACAATTTTATTTTGGACACTTTGTGGCATTAAAAGTTGACATTTGATGAAGATTAAAAATAAAATTGCTCACACTTTCCCTGAAACAATTTTTCGATAAAAAAAAAACAAAAATATAGAAGTGGACTGACTTTTGATTTGACTGTCTGTCTCGAAGCTTCTTCGGGATTTTCTTTCTAGTTTTTGGAGACCCATGAATAGGCACTAAAGTGAATTTGTTAGAATTATTACTTGATAGAATTTTAATCTGCAGAATCTTAATATTGCAAAAAGTCAATTTGATCGAATATAAATTTGTGCGAAACATTTTTTTGTAGAATTTCAATTTAGCAGAATGGTAATTTAATAGAATCTTAATATTGCAGACAGTCAAGTTGATCGAATTGTAATTTAGCAGAAAATCAATTCGTTCGAATATTAAACACTTTCCCAAAAACTGAAAAATATTTAACTGTGTTAAATTATTTTTAAATATTAAAAAAAAAGTTTATGGGAGTAAACTATATATTAGAAAAGTAGCAACTGTAAAAGATAGGTAGAGGTACCAAAATCGAGCTGGGAATGTCGGGTCATGCGATCTTGAGAAATCACCTATTTCAATGCAATGAACCCCATCGTAATTCACACTTTTAAAATGCATGGAGGGGCTCTTTCCGATTTCGTGGTCTCCTTTACTTTTATCCAAGAACTTAAGGGATATCCTAGGCCGATAGATAGGATTTTCCTACAGAAAATACAGCAAATTCAAACAAACGATCCTACCCCCGACTTTTCTTATTTTCCTAAATTGCTAAAAGAGAAAAAGTGATAAGAATTTTTCTAAAAATCTTGTTTCTAATATTATTTCTCAGAGCTTTTAATTGTCTCAATTTTTATAATAATTATCCAAATGTAAAATCATGTAACCTAATTTTGGAATTTTATTTACAGGAAAAATATGAGTAATCTACATCTATTCCACTGGCACATCAGTAAATATGAGATGTATCCAAAGGATTCGAAATTTGTCGATAAATTAGTTAAGGATATGGCGAAAAATCCAATTTATCATGTTGGTAAGTTTCTATTCTTTCAATTATCGATTGCATAATATTTCATAAGAATTAAAAAAAAATCCAATATTTTCTCATTATTCATGAGAATGTAATAATTAATATTTTTATTTTAGAAAATTCATAAAATAAATATTATTAGAATAATAGCAACAATTAATATCAGGAATAATTACTAACAATTGGAAACTTAACATAAAAATGTATTTACATTCTAATTACTATTTTTAAACACTTGTTTTTCTTTCATTATATACGTTGTAACAACGACATATAATTTTTTCCATACATTTCATTACACGTTATTATACATATGCTATTTCACAAAAAAAAAATTTCTAAGTGCTACTAATTATTTACTCTATTCCTTCCTTATGAATGCAGGAAGCTTTGCGTATTTTTATTATTGTCCATAATTGTTGGTTTTGTGAATTATTATTATTATTATTAACAAACATTATTACTATTATTTGATTGAAATGGTGTGCGCTTGGAATTAATTAGTAAAATGTTTTTGGCGCTCTCTAAAGGAAAATGTTTGTAACAATGATGATGAGGGGTGTAATAAATTTTCACTAAAGCTAGTAGCGCGTGACTCGTGCTAAGAATTTTTCGCCTCGCAAAAATAATGGATGGTAAGCCTCGGATAGTACGTGCACTTTTATTAAATTTCTCATGCAATTCGTGACGAAACGTGTACTAATTCTTAACGACGCATACACAGGATCAGAGCTGCGAATCCCAAAACCATTATTCTCTTTTTTCCCCCTTACATTACACATATTATTTCGTTCTTGATTTAAAAATACTGAAAAAAAAATTTTTTAAAGTGTTTCTTTGAGAATAGATTCTAGTGCAATTTTACTATTCTTAATTATTGAAATTTAGAATTAATTATCAGTCGTTAGAAACATACATTAAAATATTCGTTCTGAATAGTTGATACCGAATGTGGGATTATTTTTTAAAGTCCTTTTTGATCAAGTAAAAAATTTACACTTGGAAAATGATATTTAAAATTTAAATAGACTCATATAATTATTATTAAATAACATATTCACTTTATAAGAAAACTTTACCTCTTCACGATGGAATCGTGTTCTAACATTTTTTAATCTTTAAATATACTCGAGGAAGTTTAAATATTTGAATTTTAGAAAATGAATTATTCAGATAAATTGAAAATTCATTATCTGAATCCAGCGGAAAATGACAGATATAAAAGAAAAAAATAAGAAAAGAATAATTTCTTTTATTGATAAGTATATACAATAAGTTCTCTCAAACATAAAATACTAAAAAAATTTTTTTGACCAATGATTTCAAATCTATTGATTTTAAATAAAAATAAGAAACAGAAAAAAAAAGATTTGTTGTGATATAAATAAAAATTGTATCATACCTGAATGTAATTTTATTATATTGATTTTTTAATTAACATTCTTGTCTATTTATATTTTTTGTAATTTTTAATGATTGATTTACCTACTATTTCTTTTGTTTTTTATTTCAAGTGAAAAAATTTTCAAACTGTACTTTTGATTCAATTTTAGTAATTTACAAATGTTTGGTCTGTGGGAAATATTTTACAAAGTGGCACGCACTTAATGGTAAAATTCACGGGGTCTAAAAACAAAACTTATCTTTCATCTTCCCACAACTGAAAATGACAAAAGTCGATCCAATTCGAGACGCTCGATAATTAAATATTGCTTCCTTGTATTTGAAACAGAAGCTACAATGGAGCTTGGGAAGATAGTTTGTCCGATGATAGTGAACACAGTAAATAGAATTTCCGGACCTCCTAAGCGCCTCTCTCAGAGAACCAGCTTGATACCTGTGAAGCGTATATTAAACCCGCAAACTTGGAACCGTTAATTCTTCAACGGTTAATTCACTCTGATTACAACATATTTTATTACATGCGTGCGTTCTTATGTCATATAATTATTCAACTACTACGAATTATTCCATTAAGAAAAAAAAAATCTCCAAATCAATCGAATTTTCTAATTACTATTTGATTTACAGCAGGAAATAATTCGTTTTATAATTTTGCAGATGAGAAGAGCGGTGGAACGCAGCTGAAATTGATAATTAATTACGGGAACGATACACAGGCACTTTTTAAGCCCATGAGGTAAGTAATCATTATCAAGAAAATTAAAAACTTTAATTCACCAATAACTGAAATTGATTTTGGATAAATATTTTCCAATCTTTTCTTTTCTTAATGGTATCGACAAAATTCTTTTGATTCTAAAATAGTTAAAGAAAAATAGAAATTTAAATCAGGATTCAAATATTTTCCACTGAACTCAAGTTTTTCAAGTAATATGTTGAAATATTTCCTCTTTGGAAAATTGAAATGATGGTTGAGTGCAATAAACAATTTTCTACTTATTCATTGTCGAACAGAAATGGTATTCTCCAATTATTCACTAAACTTGGAGTCATTACCAGAATTGTTGTGTATTCAAGATTTAATGGCGTTTAAAAAGCAGGAGGTAGATGGCAATTATTGTAGCTTTAGAGCGAGCAGAATGTGCATTACGAAGAGAAGTTAACGAGAAAGTTTTGGTATCGCAGTTTCGCAGGACCTAGAAACTTACTTAAACAATTAGTCTGTTACATGTTGAGCGAAATAATTTTAAACGTGCTTTAAAAACTTTATTGAATCTAATCCCCCCACCCCCTGACTCTCGTTTTTATTGGATGGAAACTTTAACAAAAACCGTATTATTTTCATTTACTACAACCGCAAGTTTTTTTTTGTAAATTTTTTTTTATTGCTCGAATACACAAAAGAAATTTTTGATTATATTTTTCATTCTTCCTTCCTCTATTTTTATCCGAATTTTCAATAAATTCATTTTTTATTAACTTAAAATTTATCTCTAAAAGTAATTGTCAAAAAAAAATTTGGCTAATTAGAAAATGTTTTCAGTGAAACTTTGGTTAATCGACATTCTGTTGAATAAAAATTCGAAATAATTTTCAAAAAAAATTGAAAACATTATTTGTTTTGTAAATTGAAAAAAATGTTTTAAGTTTATCAGGCGAGAGGAAAATCGAGTTCTTCAATTCTGAAGATCTTGGTGAGAGTGTTTTAAATAAGGTGGAAAAATTAGATTTTTTTTCAGTTGGAAAAGTAAATGTAAAGAATAATAAATAGAAAACTGAAAGTTGGATGTTTTATTTCTGAAAAGATTGCAAATTATACTTCTTTGTTGAGAAGACTAATCGTTATGTGAGGTGAATGTCTAATTTTCGTGGTTTTTCCGGCAGTACACACACACACACAAGTTTGCAAGTTCGTGCTTGATTGCAAGTTACACCGTGCAATAGGATTACGAGCACAATTACATAAGTGGTATCTCAAGTATTGCAGTCCCTGAGAGCCACTTGAAATGTTAGCCTTGCTTTAATACCACGCCTTCTACTCAATTAATATTGTCTACCTAAGTAGATGATACGTCACATCCACCATTGTTTTAATTTCAAGTTTTCCCTTTCATCTTCCTCTTCTTCATCTTCTTTTTTTATTGGAAAAAAAGAGGTGCAAAGGTTCAAAGACTTGATGATAGGTCAAGATAGTAATTGAACCCGTTGATGTGCCCTTTTCCACTTTCCGCTTACCTACTTTCCCTCAAGTCAAATTATACATCTGGTGGAGAAAATTCCATTTCCTCTCAATTCATTCTCGGAAATAGAACTATTTTGATAATAAAAATCAAAACACTCAAGTATTTGTAAGAATATAATGAAAATTTACTATTATTCATTTTTTTAATTTATTTATTTATAAATTAAACTAGAATTGAGATGTTAAAAGTTTTTTCCCAATTTTTTTTTTAAATTTGCTCAAGTCAAAAGTTGAATGTTATTTTTAAATGAATTGTTTGCAAAAGTTGATGAAGTTTCACGAGAAGTTTGAAATGGGAAAAATTGAGTTCTAATTTTGTATGAGTCAAGTGTATTTTCTCTTGTTTGAGTTTTGGTTTTTTTTTCTTTTTCTTTTTTTTCGTTAATTAACTGGTCTTCTTTCATTTTCGCAAACGTCAGAGAGACCATGTGACAAAAGTATTAGGGTGAGAATAACGTCGTTCTGACGTGTAAAAAAATAAATCACAAGAGGAAATGAAAAATTTTTTCACGTTCAAATTTGTCCAACTATATGGAAATTAATTTTTACATTCGACTCACAATGCATATAATTTGCACCTGACTGAAATTTCAAGTGGTTTCTAGGTTTCTTTTTTCCTATTTTTTTATTTTCGAAAATTTTTAAAACATTTTCTTGTATTATTCAGATAGAGAGTAAATATGAAATATTCCAAAGAATTTGCAAGTGAATAAATTGTTTTAGGGATATTTTCGTGAATCATCGATAATTCAGAGAAACTTGAGAGGTTTACTCATAACTTTTGACAAAGTTTCTCGTGGGTGACTTACCAACGCTATAGTTTCTAAATAATAGTTAGAGTCTTTGAGTAGTATCGACACTTTACAATTCATATTCGGTTATCATATTTATTGGTCCCAAACTTGGGGGAAAACTTTTTGCGATTCACATATACACACACATGTATCTTCTAATCTTTCTCTAGAAGAAAAAGAAAGATCATTTTTATCTATTGAAATATTCAAAGCAAAAAGTTGTAAACTCTCCTGGTTGCTTTCATAATATCTCCAAGATATGTATACTTTAATAATATGGGGGGAAATTTATTTCCTCTCACTTGACAAGTTTTTAAAGGCGTGGTTGATAATTCAAATTATCGATTATATTAAAAATTATTTTTTATTTATTTTTTAATTATTTTAAAATCTATTAAAAATTGTATTTTAATTGTAATTATTTTTTTGGGGTGATTTTGTGAATGTAATTATTAAAAATTTCGTGTTTTATGATTTTGAAGGAGTAGAGCCCCCCTAACAATTGTTCCCATCTAATGAGAAATATTACAGGTTACGGGCCCTCGACGGCAATTTTGGATCCGAACCGTGGAAACTTTCTCGAGGAACTTATTGCCGAACTTATTACAGAGTTTAAAGCCCGGTCGTTGCTTGCCACTACTTATCTCGAAATCTTCAGTCGGTCTCGAGTTTAAAAAACGAAAAGAAATAACGAAGCAAAACTAGCTGCCCTATACCGGGACTTCAATAAGCTTCTTACCTCCACCTTTCTCATCTTCAGTCTCTTCTTATTCTATCTCTTCCTCTTGAATTCCCCTTTCCTCCCCCCACACTCTCAAACCCAACCCCAAACATCTCAAGTTTTTTTCTCTCTATTTCTCTTTCTCTTCCTCCCGATATTATAGACTCCTCGTTGCATTTATTTTTCCTCTGTTTTCCTTCCCACCTTCCTTTCGACAATCGCAGCTGTATTTAAAGAACTCTCGCGTGCTCGAAATTGACATTTACCTCCGGATCAAAAAATCATATAAAAAATTTTTTTCTTCTCTCGATAATTTTATGATTTTATTAAATGTATTAAATGTAAAAAGTGTTTAAAATTAAAAATAAGTTTTCACTTCTTTAAGATTTATTATTTGAATGGAAATTTTCATATTTCTCTTCATTTGTAGGAGATTTCTTTGAATTTAAAAGCACAAAGACCATTGAAATTGAAACATAATATGGCAGGGATATTTAAGTTTTTTTTATTAGCTATTACATTAAAGAGCTTTCTTTTGCATAATAAAATTTAATGTCTCTTTCCGTACGACATAAGGTTTATGACTTTAGAATCCTTTCGAGAGTTTCTTGACATTCGCTAAAATTAATTTACCGATCTAAATTTTATGCTTATCCAAGTCTCTTAGTCACTCATATAACTCACAATTGGTTTCACCTGCGACGGAGAATTGAATTATTTCGTATAAAACCAATTTACGCGAATATGGAAATATTTTCCATTTTATTCATCATGATATATTCAAAATTCATAATTTCGAGTCTTTAGTACTAGAGTCAAAAGTTAATTTAAAAAAACAGATATTAATCTAATTTAGTGGGACAGATTTGCAAATGTAATTTCTTATAAAACTGATTTATTTTTTATTTTTCGTTTGCAAAGTATTTCATGTTGAATTTATTTATTCATTGAAAAAACAATTATCTAATTAGTATACCTATATTGTTTTTTAATCGTTTTTGAAACAAGAGTTCTGGATAATTTTATTATTTAACATTTAAAATTACATTTTTTAATTTTCTATTTCAAAGAAGTTCTTAATATAAATTCCCTCATTTTTTTTTTTATTTTTCGTAATAAAAAATTGATTTGAATTTTATTCTCCGATTTATTGGGAAATCAATTTTCCACAAAATATAAAGCAATTGATGGAAGACATTTTTTATAATAATTTTATAACCGCATTTATTATTTATATGAATTAGTTATTTTTTTGTGAGAAAATAATAATAACTAATGAAAAGATATTTCCATTTCCCCTATTAATTACGGATCGTGAAATCAAATATTCGCAAAATGGAATTTTGTTGTTGACAAAAGTGTCTTCAGAGCGCCTGCAGGTTGAAGGAGAGATTTCGCGTGCAAGTTCAACATTTAATATCTCTTCGCGTTTCAAACTCAAAAATCCCGAAGCACACACTCGAGATTTATTACTATTGAAATCTAATTGTCAACTATAAATTTTTCCATCTATTATATAATTTCTATTTTTATTTTCTTTCAAGTAAAATACAAATTTATTTCTAGAAAAGTTTTAGAAAATTATTTTTTAATTAGAGATTTTTTTCTATTTATTGCAAAAATAAAACAGATATTTTATAGAAAATAGTAAGAAAAAAATGAAAAGAATTATAATGGAATTTTGTTAAACTTTTATTTAAGGGAAAACAAAAAAAAAAGAAACAGTAAAAATAGTAGGAATAAAGAATGAGATTAATAAAACAAAAATATCAACGTTAAGAGAGAAAAAATTTCCATCCAATTATAAGTTTTTATAATAATATGATAAGTACTTGAAGAAATAAAAGAAGCGTTTTATCTTAATATGACAGACATACTTTTCTCATGTCTGTCAAGCAAGCACCTTCTCTACTTAAATTTTAAAAACTAACTACATTTCTATTAGAATTTAAGGTTTTTTTGTTACCATTTTTGAGTCCTGTAAAAATTTTAGAGCTCTTCAAATTTTTTTTTAGAGTAAGCTATAGTTAGACACCTTCAAAAATTACCCCTTTCTCAAATATAGAGAAAAATTAATATTTTTTCTATTTTTTTTTTCACCGACAATTTATTGCTGTTAAAATTAAAAAAGAATGCTAATAACAATAAGGATTTCGTATTAAACGCGTTACACTTATTTTTGCTCCTTTTTCAATTTTCAACCCCTTATTTATTGCCGGAATTTTCGCACGACCTGTCCTTCCAGATTCGCGTGGTGTACTTTCGTGAGGACGCTCATCCGGAATCGATTCTTAATCCGTTGTTATTTTTATAGCCCAGCCACCGTGCAATGAATTTTTCAAATAAAAAAAATCTCATTATATAAATTGAATCAGAGTTCACTGCAAAAAAAAAAAAAAAAAAATGGTTCCAGGGGGGGAGATAAATTTGTAAATTTTCTTCCCAATTGGAAATTATTCTCAAAGAATTTATTCGTTTAAGAATTTCTTCGAAATCGACTTATTGATCAATAATACACTGAAACAAAATTTATTTGATTCAAATAATGGATTACTTGGCTATTATCAAATAAATAGTTTTATTTGTATCAAAAACATTTTATTTGAGACAATTATAAATAGTATTTAATTCAAAAAGATAAATTATTAATTCAATTGCAGTTTATTTGAATAAAATAAATTTTTTTCAGAATAAATAGTTTTTTACAAGTATATTTTATTTAAAAATATTTTTAATCTCGTCAATTATATTCATTTTATTCATTAATAATTATATTTATTTTTTTATTTTATTCAATTATTGGTATCGGTAAGAAAAAAATGATATAAAAAATATATAATTATGAGAGTATTATATAAAAATTATTTAATAGTTTTCCTGTTGACTTTACAGTTTATAAATTACTTTCAAATGATCGTTTTACAAATTAGAGCAATAATATCAAGGACGTTTAGAGACCTATATAAAGTTGTCTCAGGAAATAATTAATTAAAATTTATCTTTCTTTTTTCCAACAGGTTTCCCCGCGAGCAGCAAACCTTACCAAATCACTTTTACTTCACCGATTTTGAACGACACACGGCCGAGATTGCCGCTTTCCATCTGGACCGGTGAGATTATTGAAATTCCCAGTATTAGATAAAAATTATATACAAATCGAAAATTTTTTTTACATTAAAATCGATTTCTTAATTAACTGAAAATTTATTTACTTATTAAAATTATTTATAAAATATTTTTTGTTAATATGATTTTGCAGACTTTTGGGATTTCGTAGAGCGATGCCAGTGACGGGGAGAAGATTAAACATGACAACGGAGATTTATCAAATTACGACTGGAGATATTTTGAAAACATTTTTCGTGAGTCCAGCGGGCAATCTTTGTCTGCACGGTCGGTGTACTTACTATTGCGATACCTCTCATGCAGTTTGTGGAAATCCGGATTTGCTGGAGGGCAGCTTCGCCGCTTTTTTACCCGACAAAGAAGTGGCGAGTAGAAAAGTCTGGCGACATCCGTGGAGAAGAAGTTATCATAAACGCAAGAAAGCACAATGGGAGAATGGTAAAATGTCTTCAAACTCTTTTCTTTATGATTTAAACTGATTCCTTTTCATAATTTTACTTTAAATTTCATTCAAATATTTCGAAAATTTTCTTTTTATTTATAAAAACTTTGAAATTAGTTTTAGCCTATTTTTTTATTAGCAAAAAAATTATTTTAAAAAGGCTTTCAATTTTTTGTTACTTTAAAAGGAAAATAAATGATAGATTGTGTGGTTGCTTCTGTTTCAGATTCGGACTATTGTTTATTGGTCAAAGAGATTCCACCCTACAACGAAGGTCATAGGTTACTGGATTTAATGGACATGTCTGTCCTGGATTTCCTCATGGGAAACATGGACCGGCATCACTACGAAACTTTCAAGTTGTTTGGAAACGACACGTTTCCGTTGCACGTGGATCATGGTCGTGGCTTTGGTAAACCATTTCACGATGAAATCAGCTGTTTAACTCCTCTACTGCAATGCTGCATGATCAAGAAAAGCACCCTTGTTACTTTATTAAGGTTCGTACAAGTCATTTTTTTCACTTCAGTAGAATTAATCATTCATGTTATGATTTTACGATCGAACTGAGTGAATTTTCATGTTTTGCGACGTCGGTAAAAATTGTCGGAAATTAAAATATTTTATGCCCTTTTTCAAATTAATATACTATTTATATTTCACTTTGTTCCTTGAAGGAAAATTTCTTGAATTGGAAAATGAAAGCAGGGTAATTTTTATTCTCCGTATAGGGCAAATTTCCTCTAAAAGCTACGTTCATAAAAATCAGTAGGACGTAAACCGAAGATCGTAAATGGCATGCGGCGCGCCAATGATAACCGAGAAAATTCAAGGAGAAAATTTTATAGTGCAAACACAGTGGAAAACTTGGGTTCATTTAATTCAAATTCACCAATGCGGGACTTCTAAACATAATACTTGTGTTTGAGAAATTTATATATACGTAAAATTTATATTGTATATTTTATGTGACGTCTAAAATGGAGAATTCAAATAAATGGGGGGTTCTCTTTTTTGTTGGATTTTATTTGCCGCATCTGTTCAAGAACTTCCTCATCTAAAGTCAAGTCAGCCAGTTAAAGAAACGGATTAAAGTAACCCACACGCTTCCTATTAACCGCAATATCATTAGATAATTGCTTCCTGCGGCTAGCTCGTTACGCTTTTACGTACTTCTTGGATCACGATTTTCTTTCTCCATCACCTCTTTTGTCTTTCTTTTATTCGTTTTCTTTATTCTTCCGACAAAGCAATTTTTCCGCTGTATCTCTCATTCCCCTTTTTTCACGCCATTGTTCGGTTTTCAATTTCCACTCGTCTCATTATTTTTTACATATTTCAAAATTCAGTTTTCAACTCTCTTATTAATATGATTAAAGTTTTATATTCAGGAAAAAGAAAATGCTTTTTCCTCGGATATTTTGAGATATTTTATCAAATTTTCAGTTAAAACTATTTTGTTATTTATGTTAGCAAAATTCATTATTTTCCTCTTAAAATAATACATGGGTGTGAATTAATCTTTCTTGGATTCTTTTTTTCTTTTTAGTAAAGAATAAATTAAAGTTATGTGAGGAATTACGAATTGTAATATATTATAAGTGAACAAAGCTTGCAGTAAAAGCCGTGAACGTCTTTGGAATTCAAAGTGAGTCACTTAAAGTAAATTTAAGTGGACCTTCTCTTTCTTTTTCTCGTCTTTAAAACCGCGCACTCGGCCAGTGGGTGTAAAAGTAGTCCCAAGCTTTTCTGATGTTGCTCCAAGTAGCCAGAGGGAGAGGATCCTCGAGGTACAACTGAAACCTTCTGGCACTCAAACTGGGCGCGAATCCGAGAATATCTTCGCCTCGTATCTACTTAACCCAATACTTTATTCATTGGCCTAGGACCGAAGGAAGCGCCAGAGATCTTCCATTATTGGCTTCCATTGACTCCAAGAAGCCGAGCGTTGAATCCATTATTTTTCATTTCCTGCTAACAGAAGAATATATTAAATGGGATTAAATGATTCAAGCACAAGTCAAGTTAAAAGTACAGTTACTAATTGAAATTGAAAAGAGAGTTCGATCTTTCATTTTCAAATTCAAAAAAACAATTTTGATAAGTTTTTCATCATTTTAAATTCAATTCAATTTTGTATAGAGTGAACAAAATTTAATTTTCTTTTGTAAAGAAATCGTCTTGGACTTTAAAGTTCATTCCAATTGAGATTGTGATCGAATAATTATTGAGAAGTATAAGTGGCGTTCAATATTTTTGTTTCCAGCTATTTATGACATGATAAAATAGGAATGACAATCAGTTCAATTTCATTCTGACACGTGTCATTGGTAAATTCTCGTTGCGTGATTCAAGTATATACCATTAAATCACATTTTACTTGGTCCTCGGTCAGTTTCGTGCTTAAATGGTATTTTGATTTTAAAATTTTTTCCATTCTATTCCATCATTTGTGATCATATTACGAGGTACTTTAGCTCGTAAAATTACAAGCCACATCTACTTCTTTATTATTTTCGTTTCTCATTGTCCTTTCCACTTTTATTCTATCTCTTCTTGAAATTTATGTCATCTTTTCATGTATTCTTTTCTGAAAAAATACTTTTCAAATTTCACAATTCCAAAATGTAAAATGTTGAATGTATTTAAAGAAAAGAATAAAAATTTAAATTTCTAAAATGAGAATTGATATTAAAATTTTTTGCTAATTTATTTTATTCAGAGATGAAGAAGAATTTTTTTGCAACTTAATAGAAGAAAATATGAAGTGAATTTTTTATTTTGAAGGATACAATTAATTAATTCAATTTTATTGTGTTTGTCATTTAAAAATTTATCATTTTTATTAGTTTTTAGACTATATTCAATAAAATTTTAATCTAAATTAATCGAGCTGAATTACAGTTCACTTTCCTGTAACTAGAAAGTGGACCATAATCTAATTTCCTGTCAATGATAACACATCGAATATTGCATATGAAAAGTCCATGTATCTGGTACGATTTTCCATTTATATTCTTCCCTTGATTTTAATATTAAAATATATTGAATCAAAATTTCCATTTCCACACATAAATTACAAAATAAAACTTAACTTGTAAGAATTACAATACTAATCAAGTACCCCTATTTTAATATTAAATTTAAATACAAATTTTTTCCGGGTAAATAAAAAAAATACGTGTCTGTTTAATGTGTACTAAATAACAAAGTTTGTTTCAATTATAGAATAAAAAAAATCATTGTTAAATCAATCAACTTGCTTTTTATTAGCGATACGGGCTACAAACTATGGCATGTGAAACAATTTATTTTGCACCTGAAGTTTCCCACGAACTATGAAAATCCTCTCTTGAGGTATTTGAAAACTTCTTTTTTTTTCTTCTACCAGAAAAAAAGTGTGTACTTTAAAGAAATTGACAAGACATTACTATTGCATTATTTCTATTCTAGTTCTATTTTGGAATTTTACTTTGTATTCCTTTTACTACAACTATATACAATGTATTTTTTATTTAAAATTTTTGTTTTATTTTTTATATTAGTAATAAATTTGATTATTTAAAAGCAAGATATTTATTTGAATGAAATAAATTGTTTTCAGTGTAACTTTTAGGGATTTTTCATAATTAGGTGAAATTGGAAATTTACTAAATAATTATCAATTGATATTTTACTTCAGATATCACAATGGACCTCTAAGTTTGGGTGAAGCCCTTCGCGGAAGCTTGGCAAGTGATCCTGTGTCACCAGTTCTGTGGGAACCGCATTACGCCGCAATTGACAGAAGGGTTGGTATAATATTACAAGCAGTGCGAGATTGCATAAATCGTCAGTCGCAATCCGAACAAGTTGTCCAAGACGAAAACAGCCTAGACAACACTGTATAAGCATTACTAATACAGTAAACTATTTTTTTTTACTTTTCGTTTCACCAAACCAAACATAAAGGAAACTTGAGGAATTCCATGGAATTTGTTAAATGTTTGGTGTTAAATAATAGAAAATTTATCGGACAGATTAAACAAAAATCAAGTCAATCTATGGAAAATTAAAGAAAACATAGATATTTTTTTGCGAGGATTAGATCAGTCAACTTTATATAATATATGTATAAATATATCTAAAATCTTTATATATATCTGAAAATTTAGAAAAATATTTTTATTAATCCTGACAAATTTTTAATTATACAAAAATCAGCCCAAAGAAAAAAGTAAATTTAAAACTTTGCATATCTGAAAATTGAGAATCTATTTTTAAACATAATATTAACGATATTAAAAATATCATAAATTGTGAAATGCTTTAATTCAGATTTATTTTTCTCTAAATTATAAATGGCTGCTTAAAGGATTAAAAAAATTTGCATTTATATTTTATAATAATTCTTTTTACAAATTATTGCTCCAATTAATTGTTTTATTAAAAAAGTTAAGAAAATTGCTTTGTTTTTGCTCATAAAGTTATTAATTTAGAAAATTTATGAATATTTTAATAAGCGCTTTGACTTGAATTTTAAGTCGTAATAAGTTCATTTAAAGACTGATCGATTGTTCGCAAAACATCCCTCTTTCTTTGTACCTATGTAAATTATGTAAATGAACTGTTAAGTCTAGGCGCTTTAATGATACACAGAGTGAGAATGTAAATAATATTTATATACCAAATGTGAAATCTATAATATATTATTATTATTATTATTTTATTTTTATTATTATTATAAATCACTTATCGATATTTAGTCCATAATTCTTATGTATAATTCATAAGCAACATCTAGTTTTATATCAAAGAAAAATCGGTATTCTTTTTTAGTTTATTCGCATTATTCATCGCACCTTTAGTTTTCTATTTTGTTAAGAATCTAGAACTGTTGAATGTAATATATTTGTTTCTTGTTTCTACGCACCTATAAAAGAGACAATATTCTTATCGAGTGTTTTCTTATGATCAAAGATTCTGAGATATGCTTTGAACATTGAGAAACGCTCCGCTTGTTATTGTTATTCTTGAGAATAAATCTACTTTTTACAAAAAAGAAAATCATTTTTGCTATGGAAATATTATATAATTCATTTCCATTTAAAACTAAACTTTTGCAAAAATTTTAAGAGGTGAAGCTTTCAGAATTTTTTTTCTTTTTAACTTCAAAAGAATATTATATTTTAATTTATTTTTACCATTATTATTCACCATTTCTATAATATATATGTGTAAATAAATGTACAGTCATTGCAATATATTACGATAGAATGTTACTTGATAGTAAAATTTTGAAAAAAAAATTAAGTTCAATTTTTGGAAATAAATATATTTTTTTTCTTTTACACTTGTTGGGGAAAATATTTTTAATAAATGATAAACATTATCGACGTCCTCCTTTTTCTATCAACGTGTATATAATAATGAAGGCTTTTTATAACATTATACTGTTTTTAAATAATTCTCGATCAAAGGACAAACAAAAAAGAAAAAGAAAAATGGTGTTCATATGTTTTGTCAATAAAAATTTTTTCCATTTCTCAATTATGGCTCAAGAGTTTTTTAATAAGATTAAAATGTCTTTTGCAGGTAGTCGATTAGATTTTTATTCGTCGATTGTAAATAAATATGTAGAATGTAATGTTCTTACTTGAATAAAGAAAAATGTGTAAATAATAAACATTACGTGTATAAATAAATTTATTATTCCATTTTCAGCCTATTGTTATGTTCAGTCTGACCAAAGCCGACTTTTACTACTGATTTTTAAATTCTATGGAATCATAAAGTCTTACTGTACCTAAAAATACGAAACTTACAGAAATATGACGTCTGACCAAAATTGACTTTTACTACTGAATATTTCAACAATTCAAAACCACCAGTCTGACTAAAATTGACTTTTACTACTGAATTAAAAATTACATAATAAATTGGTAAAAGTTCTTACCAACCGAAACTATTTTTCATCAAGATTTTTCAACTTGACAAAACTTGAAAATTTTTTCATAATTTAGATCCTGAGGACTACAAGTCTTTTGGGATCGTATTATATATATAATTCAATGTTTTGACTTATAATTAATCTATGTTTCCCTATAGAATGACTCCATTGACGAAGTATTCCCAGTGGGGGTAGAAGGAATTGGGAATTTTCTCAGGAAGATCAATAATATAACTCCTTCGGGATAACATAGTATCAAGTTGGCTCACAATTTAAACCCGAGGTTTATCAAGCATTAGACCATCTAAATTGAAGTTACTACCGCAGGAGTTTGTAACGGTGATATAATATTTGACGCATACATTTCTGCGGGATATTATTTCCAGTTGTAGAACAAGAAAAACTTTCAACTTGTATATAATTTTCAGATAAGTTTAATTTCAAACTTTTTCAAATAAATATTATAAATTATAAAATTCACTCTCAAAATTTAGGTCTGGAAAACAAAAATCAAGAAATTTCGCTTTATCTTTCATGTTCAAATATTGAACAAGCAGTAATGAAATAAGCTTGACTTATTGACTTGAAAATAATTACTGTGTCAATACTACGAAGCAATAATAATAATAACAATAATGATAATAATAACGATACAGTGACTTTGATCTTTGGTAGTTTGGGACAAATCAAGGGAAGCATTGAGGTGGAACACGTTAGTGCAAATAGAAACTGTTCTCGCAACCATATCGCAATTACCAGATTCGTGGTTTGTCCATGACGTTAGGCGTCTCGAGCAGATCGTCTGTTGCTTGACATTTCCTACCCATAAACCACCTGATACCTTTACTCATAGGTTCAGTCCGAGCTCTATGAATGGCAATACGTCACATACACAGCACCATTATAGACCAAGTTAATCTCAGAACAAGTGAATTATTCCCTCATGAAAATTTACTTCATGCCTTTAAGATTCTATTCAATGATTTTTCAAGAAACAGTTCAAATAGTGTCAATAAATTAATCCTTTCTTCCAATAATAGTTGTTCGAAAACTTAATTTAAATAAAAACCACCGAAAAGAATACAATAAAATATGTTTACAAATTTTAATACCCGTAAAAGTTATTTTAAACATTATTTGAATTATCTCGAAATACTTGGAATTAAATTGTTCTTCAAATATTGAAATATTTGAAGTGCCCGAAAGTACATCTAAACTAACTCGAAATATTTTGAATATGGTAGTACTTGAATACATATGCTTTAAAGACCCATAGGTAAAATACACTTGATATCCTGGAATTATACCAAAAAAAAATGTAAAATTCGATAAATTTGGAAATTTCTTTCAAATCACGTACCCCAAAAAGAAAGCTCGTTAACAGTTTCCCTTTTTCGAAAATAGAACTAAAAATAAAATTTCATAAAACGTGATGCTCATGCAAGTTGCAATCGTCATACATTAAAATCGAACTCGCTGGAAAAACGACAGGAGAAATGTGTTCACTGCTGGTGCAGCGATGTAATACACGTTTTTATTAAAAATAACCCATAAAAACACAGGCCATCCTGACACACAAATCTTTTGGAAATTATTTTCTGCTTATCCCTTTCATAATAAAATTTAATTTGAAAAAAAGGCGAAAACTAATTTTAAATTAAATAAATAAGAGTTTTTTTCATTTTTGTTATTATCAATTTCCACTATAACCGTTTTCAATATATGTTTCAGTCGATGTTCGGTACTTGAATTCTGATAAAATCGATTTAAAGTGGAAATGAAAAAGAGAGGAGAGAGAAAAAAAAACAGAAATATCTTGGCATCGAGCAACTTACCTATGTTTCACGTGGAAAACCTCGCTGACAGTGTTTCACTCTGTATTTTTATCAAAAGCACATTTAGGTCGTTAAACTGTCCCGAATTGGTAGCTCAAACACTTGGAGGTGCTCTTCTGACTTGTTTGTATTCCGCGAAACGTGACCAGACCTTCGTCTCTTTCACCAATTCTCCCATCCGGCAACTACTCGAAAGACATCTGTGAAAAATGTGCACTGCTTAGTTTCACAAGAAATATGACAACATTATTTTTCCATTTACAGATAAGAATAAATAATTACAAATAGACATTTCATTTTTCATACTGATATTAAAGCACTAAAAACAAATATATAATTTCGCAAAAACATTACAATTCGAAAAATATTTATCTTAAAACTGATTTTACAACTGATTTTCAAATTCTTTGAAAATATTCACTAAAAATTGCAATTTTCGATGATTTTCATATTAAAACTTGTTCAATATCAAATAACGAAATATGAAGACTTCCGAATGTGAAAAAGGATAATTTCAAGAGAATTCGATTACATTTTCCATGAAAGTTTCATGGAGAAAGAGAAGACAGTGAAGCAGGAGAAAAGCAGCAAATGTTTTCAGTAAACGAAGTATAAATTACATCCCCGAGCGAAACTAAGCTATACAGTACCGATTGCGAAGGGTGTGCTTATCTCACATGTTCGTGTGCAAAGTGCATGTCTGTATAGACTGTTTAACCCTTACTCGAACTTTCCTTCTTAAACTTCACAAGACAGAATCCCTGAGCACGAGGGATGAGAAAGTTAGTCTTGAGGTTGAGAGACACAAAATTGCGAAAGAGAATAAAATCTAAGTCGTAAATTTCTTCTTCACTGTAACAAATTCGCCATACATATTACAAATTAAAGATTTAAAAATCTGAAAAATTCGGTTCAGTGTAAATTTAAGAAAAATTCCTGCCAAATAATTCAGTCTTATGAAAATTCCTGTTAAATATAAACTCAAATAAAAAAATTTTCTGTTTAATGAAAATTCAGTAAAATGTAGAGAAATATATGAAAAATTCAATTTAGAAGAAATTTATACGTCCCAGTAAAAAAAATGCAATTTTTTACATTTCTTCTAGAATAAACAAAGCCGGGAAAAACCATGACTTTCTTGAAGAAAATAGTAAATCAAGTTTTAATGGTATAGTTTTTTGTAGTCTGTGAGAGGCGTTTTGAACTTTTAGCCAGTGTTGAATTTCGGAAAAATGTGCGAAAGGGGAAGAAGATAGATAAGAAGGCATCCTCGCCTGAGAACTTTAACGCTTCATCTTTAACCGAGCCGATATAGATTTCTGCTTAGTCGTGACAGAAAAGTTGTCCTCGTAAAAATAACAATAATTCTATTCGGCATTCTCGGAGTCAACAATGCTTGTCTGGTGGAGTGAGTTCGACAGCGAGATGTACGTGGATGGAAACGAAAAACTTTCTGGCCATTCTTCCACTTGGCGTCTTGTAGTAAACAAATCCTATACTATCGTTGAAACTCGTTATATTCGCAGCACTTGAGGGAAATTGACCTGCAAAAACATTTTCCAAAACCAATTTCCAATTCACTCAATCACGATTAATATTGATTATCGTTGCAACCAATAGTCAGTAATCTGACAAGAATTAAAAAGAATTCTTCAAAATCTTTCCACTTCGAGTAAAATTTAATCCGTCAAATCGAATATTTTCCCTTCTGTGCTAAAACGCTACCTAAAAAAATTAAGACTATAATTTATAAATTATAATTACTAATTATTGGAAAATATTTTTTTAAACCAATTTGCAAATCAAAAATTCAGTAAACACAAAAAAATCCATCTGCCTAGGTAAATTATTAATCAATGTTCCTGTTCCAAAAAAGTGTCATCTATTTCACTGTTGAAATAGAAGACCAGCCTTTTTAAAGAATTAATTTTAGATCCAACATAACAATTCATACTTTGAAGCGAGATTGTATTTCATCTTAATTGCACGTCTTAATTTTTTATGACTCGTAGATTTCTATGAAGGGCGGATTTTATTATTTCACTCGATTACTTGGCTAATTACTTTCTTATGACTTTTACCATCAATATTATACTGTGAAAAATTACAATAACTTGAAGAATAAAAATTAATTTCGAATATAAAGAGAAGAGAAACTTTTTTGAAAAAATAATTATTATATTTTCGAATTGTTAAAAATTCTGCACAGAAAGGAACATTATGGAAAAATTTTACTAATACACAATTATATATAACAAAATAATTTAAAAATATTAAAAGTTAAAAATTACTTTTGTTTATTCAACTAAGGTTTAAAAATATTCTAGGGGATAATTTATTTGAGTTTGGATCTATATCCTTGAAATTTTCTTAAACCAATTCGTCGGCTTCCAGTTGAGATGGCAGCTTCTTTTGATCCGGCAATCCATTTTATCATAGAATATAAAAGATTTCGCTAGAACGGGTTTTCAAATAGTCATTTGCATAATCGCGTGTGTCTAGGATGCTTCTAAAACTGACGTGCCAAGTAAATGGCAAAAAGAATTCCTCATTTCGAAAAAATAATATCCAAATGAAGTTAAAAATAACAAAATTTTTTCAAAGAATAATAATAATATCCTAATAATTTTAATTGAAATTTATGCAAATTTTTAAAAGTTAAATAAACAAAAATAACTAGTATAAAACCTTTATTAACCATTCAATTTATTTGTTAACTCTTGTTAAAGAAAGTTAATTTATAAAAAAGCTAAAAAAAATTAAAAACATTTATTTACAATTTTTAAAAAATGTTTTTAATTTTCTTATCGATTGATACAATGTGAATAAAGTTACGATCTTCCTTTCCATACTGTCAAATGTTATTATTCGAAATTTATACGTAGAAAACACGGCAAACAAAGTTTGTAAATACAAAATGCCACCGCAAAAGGAGCCGTCTGTTTATGATTTAGCCTATCGTGGAAAAACTGCAGCTGTTAAAATTCTATTAAATGAAAATCAAAAACTCAAAACTGAAACTGATGAGGTAAATATTCTATATTAAAATCTTTTGCTTTTGAACTTTTTGGTTATGTTACTTTTCTGTGCAGAATAAACGAATGCTAATTCATTGGGCTGCATTAGGAGGACATGAAGATCTTGTTACTTACTTGCTATCCATTGGATTTCCTGTTGATCCAAAAGACGATGTAAGTTTTTATAAATCTATTATTTAATTTATTTAATTGCTAAAATGTTGCACTCGTCGCACTCAATGACTCAATAACATTGGGAGCCGCCATCTTTGATTCTCACATTCCTAATGGAGGGGGAGCGGGAAATTCAAATTTTCTTCTTCATTGCTCCTTCACTTGAAATTACTATAAAAATTAAAATAATAAATGTATAAGTGATTTTGAAAAATATAGATGTGCAGAAAAGAATATAATACTAAATAACAAGAGAATGATTTTTCGGAAAATTAATTTAGTTTAACTTTATTTGTAATAATGGAAATAATTTTAAATTAAATTATAAAAATCTTTTATTTTTCTAGTACTATGACTTAAAAAGACCTTGATTAATTATAAAAAAAAGAATCACAGCTGAATTAATGATTATTTTATTATTACAAAAAGAGTTTTAAAAAAATCTTGAATATTTTCTCTCCCGGAAATTTTTATAGTCAACCCTTTCGTTAATTGAGCTCTGAATAAAAAATATTAAGTCTTAAATAAATAAATAAATTACTTGAAAATTAATATTTCAGATAGGCATGACCCCTCTAATTCTCGCATCTTCTGGAGGTCGTGAAGATGTCGTCAAAATTTTGATAAGAGAAGGTGCCAATGTGAATGCAAAAACAGATGAAGGACATTCTTCCCTACAATATGCTGCTTCAAAAAATTGGGTCGAAATTTGTGAAACCCTCCTCAAAAATGGAGCAGATGTAAATATCACCGATATTAGAGGAGCGACTCCTCTGCACAGAGCCGTATCCAAGGGAAACATAAACGTTGTAAAACTTCTTCTTGAATACAAAAAAGACCTGAAAATAAGTAAGTTCTTGTTTCACAAATTTTCTAAAAAAAAAAATGAAAAATAATTTCCAAAAAAGTCGATTGTAGGTATAAAAAAAATTAATGGAAGTAAAAATTTTACCGTTCGATTCAAATGAATATTTCTTATTAAAAAATAAAAAAGAATTCAATGTTTGTAGATTCGAAGGACAATTACGGGAACACGGCGTTACATTTGGCCTGTGAGGAAGATCGTCAAGAAGAAGCAAAATTACTCTTCGTTAATGGCGCAGACGTCTTCTCTGAGAATAAGCAGAAAATAACTCCTTTGGATCTTGCTTCTGTTGAATTTGTCCGCAAACTGAAAGAAATACAAAAACAGACCGAATCTACAGAATAAAATTTAAATATAGATTTTCAGTATTCAGCATTTATTATATTTTCTCTTGTATACTTAAGATGCAATCAACCCTTTTATGTTCAATCCATATAAAATGTATCAAAAACGCCCTCGCTTCTTTCAATTTAATTCGTTTTTTTAAATCACTGTCCATATCACCCTCACTTGCCCGCAGATCTTGGGAGTGCTCACTTCCTTTCATTTTGATTTCAAGCGGTATATATTATATATAAAAAAACGTAAGGCGATTGCGGTTTTAAAGATTTTTTTTCCTTTTAATTTTGATTTTTTTTAAATTCAAAGCGTACGATACAAGCAAGAAGTGAGTACCCCGAATACATTCAGTCAAGTATTTACATAATAATGGTACTGATTGCGAGTTTTTGGATCTAAACCCTGGCGAAGAAACGTCAAGTTCATTCAATTTAAAAATCAATTCTTTCAGTAATAGTGAATCGAATTATTATCTAATTAAAGATAATTCTTTTAGTCGAAGAATTGTAAATCAATTTGTCATCATCAAAAAGAAAAAAAATTTTGAGTACTTGTATTAGTTTTTCTTTTTTTTTCTTTTGATGCATTTCTTCGCCAGGGGAAAGAGTCATGCACACAGATTGGTACTGTTTTTTTGATATTAAAAATACTGAAAAAGTTTCTCTCGATCGAGTAATAAGAGTCTCAGTCGTGTCTAGATCCACTGTTTCACAGAGCAGTATTTTTTTATAATAATTATTTGCCGTTTCTTTGAGAAAAGTTTTGCCTAGATCCCTAAACAAGCTGTTAAGAGTTTCATGGAGTCAATAGCGAAGGCCCTATTTTTTTTAATATAAGAAAAATTTTTTTTATATATGTATAATTTTGAATTCTGTAATATTTTGTGTTCTCGCTTGTAGCTACTTGCATAAAAAAATATACTAGCCCTTGCGGTGACACTTTGTAAAAACTTCCGAAATAGAAAAGAATTTTATAAAATGCCTATAAAAATGCAGGTATAAAATTCCGTCTTTACATCATTCAATTCATCGGTAGTTTACAAAATTCTCATTTTTTTTTCTTTCCTCTACGATCTTAGCATCTTCATTTCTCGAGTTGAGTAAATCGAACTTGTTTCTTTTCGTTTTTTTGACAATAATTCTCGTACAATTTCTTAATCAGGATAAAATCGCGATATCTATCACTTTGAGCCTGCAAGGCACATTCATTCATTTCATTTCAAAAGGTTAAGTTGACAACTACCAAGAGCTTAAGTACAATACGAGGAAAAGTCAGCTTTTAAGTAACATTATTCGTTTTCTCGAAACATGCGGTGCCGAAGACGGAGGAATGGAAAGAAAAACCTTAACGACTAAATTCAATTGAGTACATATAACATATATAATATATAATTTATATTATATACATTATATACATGTATACATTATGTATAATGCCAAAAAAAAAGAAGAAAATTGTATAAATGCATAAAATAATCTACTCCGGTAGAAAGCATTTTTCTTTTAATCAAAAGAAGACAGTTTTTTTATCATTTCAAAAAGAAAAAAAAATGCTAAAAAATACTGAGAGAAAGGAAGAAGAGTCGATTTTAAACCTGAAACCTTTTAAAATGAAACCAACTTGCACTCTTTGAGGCAGCTCTGTTTCATTATCTTCTCACTTTTGGTGATTCTTACATTATATTAGTTAATTATTAAAATACATTAATAATTACTGTAGTACGTGTGGGAGGATGCTGATCGTAATAATAGTTATAAAATAATAATAATAATAATATAATAATAATAATAATAATAACTATAATAATAATAATAATAATAACGTATCAATAATAATAATATAATAATAATATAATAATAATAATAATAATAATAATTAATGTCTTAATACTACCTAAAAATGTTATTCAGTTATTTCAATTATGCAGCAATCTGCCGTTTCTGTTTTTCAATCCCACGATTACTTTTCATTACCTAAAACTCCCGATTCGTTTTATGATTACAGTCATGCCAGTAATAAAACCGCTCCACGGTCAGTTAGTAAGCTGTAAAGTTATGTACATTTTCATTAAACTCTGTTTTTTTTTCTTTCTTCGTTTGATGGCATCTCACGGAAAAATCGTATAATAATACTACTATAATAAAAAAAAAAGAAAGAAAGAATTCATTCCTATCACCTGCATGCGACGTGACGTTTATCATAATAGTTCTTTGTTTTTGTCCCTTTGCCAACAAAATCGCACCGGCAATTCAAAAATTGCGGGGACCAATTATCACGCGAATATGCATTTTTTGTTTGTTTGTTTCATTTTTTGTTTTGTAAAATTGGTCACCGAGAGTGTTTAATCAATCTAATGACTCACGCTTATTCTATACATATATAAATGTTAACTTATGGAGAGACCCCAGACTCTTGAAATTCGTTAGACGAATTTATTATGCGTGTATTTGGCCGCAGATTTCTCGCAGCGGAAGACGTCTGGCTTCAATTTGCATTTTCCTCGCCATCAATGCTTTCATCTTGCGTTGTTGAATCATCACCTGAGCCACCAGTTTGCATCGAGCCACGTTTCAATCTCGATGAACTCAAACTGATTGGTGGTCCTCCACGCCTTTTATTTGAAAAGAAGAGATGAAAAGTTAGTCAAAATTTTATTCTTGGTTTCTTTTTGAGAGTAAATAAAAATATACAAACGAAACGATTTCTGGTAATAATTATGGTAACAATGTAAATGTGGTTAATTGGAGACAAAAAAACGGATGCAGGTAAACATTTTATCTCACATTGACAGGAATTTTTTCTTTTCTGGATATTTGTTTCAATAATACGAGATTAGTTGATATTATTAAGGAAGTTATAACAAAACGAAACGAATAATTGGTTTTACAAATCAAATAAGAATTGGTTGAAATTTATTATTTATGATTCTTCTTAAAGTGATTTACCATCGACAATTATTGATAGGATTAATTAATATTTTTTTTAACTAATTTACTAGGATAGATTATTATAATCTATTTAGATGCATAATTTGCAGTTTTATAAAATATAAATAAAAAGATAATAGAAATTATTATTATTGAAATTTTAGTATTGGCAAACTACCTTAAGAAATCAATAAAAATTTGAATTTAAAAAAGGGAAGTAATAAAAGGTTCAAATGCAAACCAGGCAGAATCACAAATTCGTGAATTCTGAAAAGAATATTTGAGGAAGTAGACATCACTTTCAGGCTATTCAGGAAAATATTTTTCAGGCAAACATTCTTTTGTGGGTATCCATGTCAATTTAATACCTACACGTTAAAAGAGTTTATAATTTCATCCTTCCAATAACCACGGTAGGAACCCAACGATCTGCTATGCGTCTTTTGTGTCTTTTGATCTACTTCACTGCGCATTCACATTCATTGTATTCAATTAAAAAAAATAATAAATACATCAACTTGAAAAACACAAACTCGTGATACTTTAAAAATATTTCAATGAATTTACTATACCTAATAATTAATAAAGTATACTAGATAATAAATTAAAATTTTTAAAAAAATAATAGCCATAATAATTAGGTAAAAATACAAAATAAATATCTTCAATTAATAAAAATGTATAAAAATTTACCTGAGTTTATTCTTCAAATTTGCAACTTCGCGTGTCAATACTTCTTGGGATTCGATCATATCGTCCATTTCTCTCTGAGCTTTCCGTTTAAGAGCCTTGTGCCTGCTGATTTCCTCCTCCGCTTCGTCCAATTGTCTCTTGAGACTCTTCATTCTCGTATTAACTTTCTCCATTTGTTCCTTGTACTGGTCGGCATTTCGTCTCTCATCCTCCAATTGCAAACTCAATTCTTTCAGTTTCTTGTCCAATTTTCGATTGATTTTCTGTTGAGCGAATCTTTCCTTTGCTTCAGTCTCGAGCTGTTCATCCAAATTGTTGATCTTCGATTCGAGGGCCTGAATTGTTGCCTTGGTCTTGGCACGTTGTGCAGTCTCAAGTTCAGCGAGTTTAGCCTTCAATTCCTTGTTCTGCCGTTCGAGTAACATCCTTTGAGATTCAAGTTTTTGCGTTGCTGAACGTTCCGTCGCTAAATCGGTTGTCAATTGCTCAATACTGATTTGTCCCTTTCTGGCACGATCTATCAAAATTTCACTATTGGACTGCTCTTCCTCTAATTCTTCCTCGAGTGTCGCTATTCTGGCGTCTAATCGGCGTTTCTCATCCAGCATCAATGTTCCCTTATTCACGTTGTTATTCAATTCCTCTTGAAGTTCATCGCGCTCATTTTCGGCAGCTCGTCTCGCACGTTCACTGCTTGTGAGATCTTCGTTCGATTGAAGAAGTTCGGCCTCCAAACTCTTGACCTTGCGTTCCGCTTCCTTTGAAGCTGCTGCTAATTCATCACGAGCTGCTCTAGCTTCCTCCGTTTCTCTTGTGCAGTCCTTAATTTGCGCTTGGAGTTTCTTCAATTGCTTGAGGGCGTCTTCTTTCACCTTATTGTGCATTTCCAATTGTTGCTCAATGTCTTTGTAATCAGCCTCCATTTTCTTTCGCTGTGCAATAGCCGCGGCGCGTTGTTTCCTTTCGTCTTCCAATTCGGCTTCTAGATCACGCAACTGTTTCACGAGACCTCTACGTTTCTCTTCGGCCTGTTCCTCCTTGGCTTGAACCTCTCTTTCCAATTGAGCTCTGAGAGCTTGCATATTGACCTCGAGTCTCAATTTCGCGTCTTCAGTGATTTGCAATTCATCCTCCAATTCCTCAACTTGTGTTTTCTGTTCAGCAAGTTGTGATTCCAGAGCACGTTTTGCCTTCTCGAGTTCGTGAACATTTTTGTCAGCTGTTCCTTGATTATTCGCGAGTTCATCCAATTCACCCTGGAGGACTTTCTTGCATCTTTCTAATTCTTCAACCTTCTCGTGCAATTCGTCCAGTTCACGGGTTAACGACAGAGCTCTCGTCTCTTTCTCCCTTGACTCTCGTTCGGCATTATCCTTTTGTTCAAGATACTGTACTGCAATGGCTTTCTCCTCCGCCAACACTTTATCAAAGTTCTTTTGCTTCTTTTCCAATTCAATGACCTTTCCTCTTTGCACTTCCAACTCAATCGTACTATCTTCCAATTCGGCTTGAATCTTCTTCTTTGATTTGTCAAGTTTATCATTAGCTGCTTGAAGTTCCTCCACTTGTCTCTGAAGAGTTTCAATATCCTTCAAACATCGTTTTCTGGCTTCTTCAAGTGCAGTTGCAGCTTCGGATTCTTCATCGCCACGTTTCTTTGCTTCAGCGAGTTGAATATTCAGATTCAATACTTGCTTCTCTAAAGTTCGTTTTGCTTCTTCCTCTTCTTCGAGTTGATCGTGAAGGGTTTCCTTCTCACTTTCAAGTGCTCTTAATTTTGAGCTCAATGCAAGTTTTTGCCTTGTCTCTTCCTCAAGTTGTTGTTGAAGTTCCGTGAATTGAGATTCACAGGTGGTTGAAGCTTTAACAGCAGCTGAAGCTTTCAATTCAGCGGCTTCCAATTGTTGAGAAACACTCTCAGCCTCTTGTTGTAATTTCACAACTTTCTCTGCCAATTCCTGTTTCACTCTTTCAATTTCGGCAAGTTTTCCATTTACTTCAACTAATTGTTGTTCTGCTTGTTTGCGTCGACGATCGCACTCTTGTCTATTGGCACTAACGGATCTTAATTCAGTCGCCATGTCAGCGTTTTCGGCCTCTAGGGTACTTTTTGCTTTTTCTAAAGTAGCCTTGGCTTTTTTGAAAGCCTCTATTTGTTCGTTGAGAACGGTCAATTCTTGAGTGTGTTTATGACGAGTATCTGCCATCGTTGCCTCATGAGATGATGTCTCTTCTTCTAGATTCTTTTTCAGTGTTGCCAATTCCTGTTCTCGTTTAGTTCTCAGTTCTTGTTGAGCTGCTGTAACATCCAATGAATCAAGTAATTCATTCTTCAGTGCCTCTAATTCCTCATTCAAATCACGCTTCAATTTCTCCGCTTTACTTCTCGCTATTTTCTCAGCTTCCAGATCTTCTTGAAGTTCTGCCAATTGAGATTCCAATTCTCTCAGAGCCTTTTGAGCTTGAGCCTTCGCAGCACTTTCCTCGTCAATTTTCGTCATAACTTGCGTGAGTTCCTCTTCTCGTTTACCTAATTGCAGTTGCAATTCCTCCACCTGCAATTTTCTCTCAGAAATTTGTTCCTTTAAGTCAGAAACTTCAGTTTCCATTTTTCTCTTTGACCTGTCGACTTCTTGGCGTTGTTGATGGTCTTTCAGGAGACGTTCTTCCAAATCCGCGATCGTGGCTTCATGTTTGGTTTTCAATTTTGCCAAGTGTTTCGCTTTCTCCTCTTCTTCGGCCAATGCTTGTGACAAATCGTTCGCTCTTTCTTCCAAAAGTTTCTTCTCCTTCAAAAGTTTTTGATTTGTATCGTCAGAAAGTGCAATATCCTCATCCATTTTCTTAATTTTAGCGTCACACTGAACTTTTTCCAATTGCAATTTTTGTCTGGCAGCTTCCTCCTCCTCTAATTGTTCCTCCAAATCGCTGATATTGAGCTGTAATTTCTTCTTCTCTTGGATCAAGGCTGAACTTCTCTCCTCTTCTTCTTCAATTCGAGCCTCGAGATCATGAAGAATCTCTTCTAATTCTTGCTTTCTAGCCGCTAATCTTGCCCGCATTTCTTCAGCCTCAGCGCAAAGTTCAACTTCTGCTTGCAATTGTTCCGCCAACATCATTTTCTCTTCAATAACCAATTGATATTTTCTCTCATATTCCTTGGCATCATGCACAGTCATTTCTAATTTTTCCCGAACTTGCTTCAATTCATCTTCTTTGAGTGTTAACTTCTCTTCTTGTTTCGTCACTTCCAATAGGGGTTTCACTTTCGTGTACAAACGCCACCACTGCCAATTTCGTAGTTTCAGATAAGCAGAACAATTCCGTTGAATTATGCGTATTGCATTTAATTGTTGTAAACGTTTTTGATAATTACGTCTCGCCAGGAAGCCACGACAGAACGCTTGGAAATTCACAATGAGATCTGTAATTTTATAATCTCTTTCTTCTTCCAAATGAGCCAAAACTCCAGCACGGAAAAATATCTTCGATTGACCCACGCGATACAAATTTGGATCAAGTTCCAAGGCTTGAATCTGTAAAATAAATGAAAAAATATTTCTCAGTAATTAAAAGTAAAAAATTGATACTGAAAAAAAACAATAAATAAAATCAGAAAAAATACAACTTTTAATAAAATACATACCATCTTTTCGCAGGCTTTCTTTCCGTCCATGAAACCTTTCGGAATGACATTCGGAGTCAAAAGTTCGTATCGTTGTCTGAATTCTTGGAATGGAATTCTATTGGGGAATCCCTGTCGGCAAATACGTATTCCTTCGAGAACTCCGTTGCATCTCAGCTGATCGAGAACTAATGGAGCGTCTATCTTACCAGCTCTCTTCTCATGATTCGGAATAATGCACCTGACAAAATTTGGATTAGTGTTGCGCAAAGTTGCCATCAATTTTGTCAATTGCTCTTTATAAAGTTGTGAGACCGTTCTGAACATTCCTTTTCTTGTTCTTGCGCCAAATTGCGTATCGGTCAATGCTTGTTGAGCCATTCCAACAATTTCAGCGTCCTTCCAAATATGACAAACAAAAGGATCCTGTGACGCCTGCAAAAGACTGACAACATTCTCATTAAGAGGATCCATATTTTTCATAAGCCATTTGGCAGCAGAATAATCGACTTTTCCAGCGTAGTGAATAATGGCAAAATCGGCAACACCACGGAAATCTGTCTTCATGAATTTTGGATGAACACTATGAGCACCGACTAGTTTCTCCACAAATGTTTTGTCCGTTGCTTTTGGGAACCAACATTCCTCATCAACAAGGGCCATAATACCCATTGGTTTATCTATCAAATCAATTGTCGGCTGCAGATCTAATCCAAAATCAATGAATTTCCACTCAATTCCTTCACGTTGATATTCTTCCTGTTCGAGAATAAACATTGTGTGATTAAATAACTGTTGAAGTTTCTCATTCGTGTAATTGATGCACAATTGTTCAAATGAATTTAACTCGAAGATTTCAAATCCAGCCATATCTAGAATACCAATGAAACTGGCTCCCTGTCTTTTCGTTCGATCGAGTGATCTGTTTATTCTATTCACCAACCAGCGGAACATTCTTTCGTAGCACGCTTTTGATATTGCCTCGACTGCAAATTCCACTTGTTCTTTTGTTTGTGCTTTCGTCACAAAATCCCGACCAACTTTGATTCTTGGCTTTAAAAAGGCTTTCGTCATTTCTGTCACACTCAGACCCAATAAATGGGAAATCTTTTGGGCAACTGTATTATCAGGAAGTGTAGCTTGATCGGAATTTCGCTCCTGTCTGAATTGCATTGAGCCAAATAACATAACTGCAGAAACAATGCGGAATATTGAGGCAAAATCTTCGTTCGTCATTCCCATTATGTTCATTGCCTTCACAATGGCGGAAAATTCGGCAGAATCGTCCATACCCGGTACTGGAAGAGCTCCATTCGACAAGAATGGATAATGTTTCGGATCCTCCAAAATAAATTCCTCTGCAAAAAAAAGTAACCCATTAAAATTATTTCAATTTAAGAATTTTTTTAATTTTATTTAATAAGCAACATACTCTTTTGTTCTGGTGATGCACCTGACAGCAATTGGTAAAATATGTGAAACGCTCGTTCATCTTTGGCTTGTCGAATTGCCCTAGATTTTTCGAGAAGATACGTTTCGATATTTGCCCCAGCGATGTAGCCAGAAGCGTCAAAATTAATTCTAATGAACTTTCCCTGAAAGCAAAATAATTTAATTAACTTTTTATTTATTAATTCATTCCAGGATTTGAACGAGTATTATTAAAGGAAAAAATAGAATAAAATAGTTTACTATATAAACATCTAAGAAAAATCAAATAAAAATTTAACTGATATTGAGAAAAAATTTTCGAAAATATGAAGAAATTTAAATATTCATAAATTATTTTTAATATATATTAATAAAAACTAAGTTAACCTTTTGAGACATTGCTTTTTTTGTTTACTTTTGCGCATACATTTTTTAGTTTAAAAACTAATCTTAAAAATATTATTTGTATATTAATTCAAGTAAATTTCCAATTCTAAACACTGATGGCTTTGAATTAAAATTATTTCAATATTATAAAAAATCCATTAACATTATTTATTATCGTAAAGTATGTGCAGAAAGTGCGTGCCTCAATGAGTTTAAAGAATTTATTTAAAAAATAATGTAATGTTTAAATTTCAAAGTATTAAATTTCTTACAAAACGTGAGGAGTTGTCGTTCTTGACGGTTTTTGCATTTCCGAATGCTTCCAGAATAGGATTGGCTTGCAAAAGTTGCTGTTCAAGTTCACCCTGTGAGGGAAAATAAAACAAATATTAAAATAACAATTACGTAAAGATTCGTAAGCATGTGTAAATAAAATAATATTAAGAATAACAATAACAAGAATATTAATATTAATAATAATTAATATTAATAATAAGAGTAATTATTTTTCAATTACACATTCCGATTATGGTTATGATTAAAGCAAACAGAAAAGAAGAAATCTATTTTCTAAACACACATTAAATAAAATAATTAGCAAAATACCAATAGATTTTTGAATTTTCCAGTATATAAGTATTTTACAAGGAGAATAAAGAAGAAAAAATTTACTATGAGTTTATGAAAAACAGGTGACTATTTCACATATAACTGAACTGTATACATTATTCATAATGTCAACTACATCAAGTAAGAACAGATGTTTTATTATCTATTGCGAATATCTTTAATTTATTTACAAATTCAAAAAATATTTGTATAGAAATTTTATTAGTATTTTATTTTAATTTTCATGATATTAAAAAAAATAAATCTTCTATAATAATTATAAACATCTTTTGCCAATTAATGATTCTTCAACCGCATTTAATTGGAAAATTAAATAATTTCCTCTATTAAAAATTTAAAATTTTTCTTATCAAAATCAATTGACATAATTAAATATTAATAACAATTATCGACAATTAATAAATATTAATTAACGAGTCCTACTGAAATGATAGCAAAGTTTTTTTCCTTAATAAATCAAAATAAAAGTTTTCTGCAGAACAATTGAACCGCCGGATCGTAGAAGGGCATATAGCCCATTTGAATTACATTGGCTATATGCCCTTCTACGATCCGGCGGTTCAATTGTAAAAAAAAATGTTTACAAAAAATAGCATAAATTAAATTTGAATAAACTGGGTTAAAGTTGCAACCCAGATATAAAATAATTAAACAAAGAAGCCTTAATACGAGAGTGTTTAAGTGTAAAGAGAACCACACCAATATCCGTAATAATTCGTCCCTCTAATTACCGCAAACTTGTCAGCTAATGTTCCAGTGCCCTGGATCCAAAGGCGGCAGAAAAAGGCAAAAAAAAATATTTTGATTTTATAAAGAAAGCAAGAGTTAGTAATTGAATTATTTTAACGGATGAATAATTGATAAATAGAAAAGCGATTGGAAAAGGTTTAAAATATTTTTCATTCTCCTTAAAATGAGAAAATCTAATATGTACATTTTTTCAATTTACAACCCTCCTGATGAATCCAAAACCATTTTGTTAGTAAGCAAAATAGACACAGAAAAATACATCAACAAGTTTTTGCAAATTGATGATTTTCTGAGTTTTAATGTTGACTTACTATGATTAACGCCGGACTTGGAGTCTATAGTAGTAGCCATCGACAAATCAGCACCGAAAATAAAAGAATTTTTACATTATTAGAATGAAATAATCTTTGTCATGACGTTTATTTTTTTTTATTATTATAATTTCTCTCTATTGCCTGAAAAGAAAATTTTCTTTTAGTGTATATTAATCAAAGGACTGTTAATATGAAACAGAAACTTTGAACATTCTTATCTCAAATTTCTCTTAATCGTGAATTATATGATATCGTTGTCTACTAATTGGTAAGAAACAATGAAAACCATAGTCGGAGTAATAATAGTTGTCTTCATACAAGAGTCAATTTTATCAGTTTGCATTTCTACATTTTGTTTAATTTTTTTTCGTGACCTTTTATATATCTCGTTCCGGAGTCGTGCAATGAGCGAAATAATTAGTCGAACAATGTTTATTCAGAAGCAAATATGTAAACGATGAATCGCTAGCTTGGAATGTTTGCTTTTCTTTAAACATTAAAAAAAAAACAGTGAGCTACCTGATAAAAGAATGTAAATTTAGAGGAAAAGTACAAAAACTCGAATTACACTTAAAAATATTCATAAATAAGAACATTTTCAGGTGTTCAATTAAAAAATAATTCTAATTTTAAATACTGAGAGTTAACTATTCTTAGTCATCTATAAAATTCAAAACTTCGTTTTTTTGAAAAGTTTTTATTAAAAGTTTTTTAAGAGTATTTATTATTTCTAAACTTTTTTTTCGTTTAACATTGTTGGAAGCTTTTTCTTTGTAAATTATTCCCCTTCCTCAGAAAGTTTCTTTTTTTTTAAATCTTTCTTTGGCTTCTCTTAAAAACTTTTTGGCCCTTTCTTCTCCAATTTTTTGTTTTCTTTAGCTGTGTGTTTTCATGCTACTTTGGAAGTAACGTTAGAATTTTGTAAAAGAGAACGGCTGAGTTAGCTCAGCAATAAAAGCAAGAATGTGCATGTTTCAAGTCGTAAAATATGGAATGAAAACGCGACAGACTATATTGACGTTTTTCCATTAATTTTTGCTTTATTTAAACAGTCAGTCAAATTCGTCATCGATTTAAATTTTATATCTCGTTGTAAACATTGTTACGGCTAACCAGATAAACTAAATTAAAAAAACTTTTTTCTATTAATTTAATATAAAGTGGAAAATTGCATATTGCATATTCTTAAAAAATCAATTTGTGTTTACCCTCATAAGTGTTAAAATATCTAAAATCTATCGATTTGTAAAACCGGAAATTACCGTCGTGCAAATCATAAACCTACATTCTACAAAGTTTCTTAAAACGCTATAATATACATCGAAGTTAGCTTATTTACCAAAGAAAAATAAATAATCAAATTGTCATAATGAAAAATCAACAATAAAAATTGTTAATTAAATTAAAAATAAGAAAAAAAATTTAATTGTTTTTGAGTATTAAATTGTCGTTTTAGAAATATCTATTATTCTAAATGAATTGCAACAAACATGGTAATAACTAGTTAGTACACTAATTTCTTTTTTTACTACAAAATGATTACGATTTAACGGTCATTTAATTAAAACTATTAATTCCAGGACATTAAATTTAAATACTTAAGTAAATTTAATTTTAAAATTAAATTAACAGTCAAATGAAATATTTTTTTTTTATTTTTAAGGAAATTGACATAAATAAATTAAAAAAATAATGATTGAAAGCTTCAATTATCCATATAAGTGATTGTAATTCTCAGAAATTCAAGATTGAAAATTATCTTTACAAGAGTGTCGTAGTACGAAAAACAAAGATAAATCACGTAAAAATGTTGTTAGTTAATAATAATAGAAACAATTAAGAATCATAAGAGCGACCAACGTAACCAATTCTATATTCTTGACCTACTAATATTTATCTGAAGCATAACACTTCTAAGTTTTAATTTTTAATTTTTATTCTTCCTTTAAACTGAAATTCTATCAGTACGCAAAAATTTAATTATTCATTAAACGTTGTAAAGGCAACATTTTGCAAAATACAGAAAATATTTGAAAAAAAACTTCCTAGATTTCCGAATCACAGGTTGAAAAAATTTTTCTAATGTTTAAAAAATAAAAAAAAAATAGAATAAACTGGGTTATTTAATTGAATCAATTGCCTGATGTTTCGTATATCAAAAAATAAGTATGAAATTGAGTTTAAAACCGATAAAATGGATGTATTTGGAGGACAGGACCTTCGAGGCCGATTTTGCAATCCCGTAAACTAGTCACAATATATATATTTATATAAATCGATTGGGTTTAATCGACGTATAAACGACGCATAGTCGTAGTATTTTCTTTATGGTAAACGAAACTATGTTAAGGTTTGTGAATCTCGCGTGTCCTTCGAACTGATGGAATGACGAATCAACCATCTCTGGACCCGCATTATTAATTTTCTCAACTATAAACCGACATCTCAATCGAATATACAAGACAATTCCTATTTTGTTTTTTAATGGCCTGTTTCACGAGGTAGAACAAACTCACTTTTCAAGTCTTGCGTACATATTCATATATGTTTCGCAAATACGACAAAGAATCCACTGTTTGCCGAGAGAGTTTTAATTAAATGACTTGCAACCTAACCAATCATCTCCTTTTTACTTCTATTTTTAAAATCATTAATAATATTCAGAAATCGTTCAAACTTCCCAGTAAACAAAAATTCAAATTTGTGACCAAAAACTTTTTTCGCATTATTTTTTTTATTTAAAAACTAATCGAATATTTTTATATTTACAGAAAAAGAACTGTATTAAAAATCTCTAATGTTGTTTTGCTTATGCTTTCCAACATTATCTACACCGCCAATTTCTGAGAAATAATAATAATTCACATAATTGATTATAGTTTCTAAGAGAGTTAATTAAGCAAACTTTGGATCATTCTACAACGATATCAGATTGGTTTCAAGAGACTCGAGTTTCTATTCTCATTTAGCGTTATTTGTCGAATCAACCAGACAATCTCTCGCTTATAAAATGTTATCGTCAATCATTTTCTATTGGCGATATTCGTTAACGAGTGCATTTATAACAATATGACGCCTGGTATTTCTAGACTTGAATTGTAGTTAGTTAAACAGACTATCGAATTTCACTAAGGTAAGAGGTAATTCAATGCTACAGCTGACATGATAAGGGAATCTTGTCGATTCAAGAAAGAGAGCAATGATCAAGAGGTGATTGAATTTTACAATTAAGGCAAAACCTCTAAGAAAACAATTATAATCAACAGGCGACCGACAATAATTAACGTACGCGGCAAAATTCTCACCATTTAACATTCTGTAGAATATTTATGATGTCGATTAATTAACCAAGATAGAATAAATTTACTTAATTACAAGATTCTTATAATTTTTTCTCTCAATGCTAGAAAATCGAAACACTATTTTTGGATTAAGAACAACTCAAAAAAATCAATTATCTTAAATGTTATAAACTTTTTGCTTGAAAAAGAAGAATTTAGAGAACGAAAATTTCTCAAGATACTGAATTTCTAAAATTCAAGAATTAACAAGATTGGCCTTCTGCTTACGTAAAATTCTAAAATCTCGCGCGTATTATAATTCATCCGCCTCCTGTAGTGATCGCATAAGCTTCTAGTAAACGCAGCTTCTATGGTTATCTCGACATAAGAATTTATTATTCATGATGTGCATTTCACAGAACTCGCTGGAAAATAAAGGCGAGAAGACTCACGGGCTTTTATCAATTTAGAATTCTTTTAGTGTGAACTTGTAAAATTACAAGACAACGATCCAAAGTGTTATGAAAAATATTAATTATTATTCATTTTTTCTCATGAAAGTCACTTACCGCGTTTGATTTTGGTTTCGAAGCAGCAACATACGCTAGATATTGAATAACTTTCTTCGTGTTTTCCGTTTTCCCAGCACCGGATTCACCAGTACAGAGAATGGATTGATCTTCACGATCTAAAAGAAAAAAATTCCATTAATAAATGTCCCTAAAAATTGTTAATTCGAATTTTTTTTAAAGAATTTTATTAACTAGAATTAATATTAAACTATTATAGAAATAAAAAAATTGAATCAATTATTATTAATATTATTACCTTGGAGCATCGAACGATATGCTGTGTCTGTGATGGCAAAAACATGTGGTGGAACTTCGTGCCTTTTGATTCCCTTATACCTCTCCATAATTTTTTCTGTGTAAATTGGCAGCCTCTTGTATGGATTGACTACGACGCAGAAAAGACCCGAATACGTCTGCAAAAGGAAAAATAATATAATTTTTCACTTAGAATAAATTTTTTTTAATTATTTATCCAATAATTAATAATAGTATAGTTAAAAACATTTTCTTTAGATGAATCAGTTTTGGAAAATGTCTCAATTTGTCAACATTAATCACAAATTAATGCCACAGAAGCATTAAACGATGGAAATTAATTAATAAAGTGAAATACGTAGAAAGTCACTTGATGCCAAGAATTTCGATTGAATTAATATTATCACTTAAGGGGCAAACGTTGCCAAAAATGTGACAACTCGGAACCGTTTTGAATTGATTCAGAGGGTGAATTTCCAGAGACGGTAATCAATTTATTTTGCCATGATGATGATGATAATGTTAAAAATACAATTTTAACATTGTTATTGTTAATATTTCGTTGTTTCTTTTCTGCAGACAAAGATTTATCTCTTGAATATATATGTATGGGCGCCATACGGTGAAGAATATTTATAATGTGGAATGTAGACGCCTAAATCCCTCGACTGCACATTATCAGACTTATTTGCCAGCATTGGCGCCTGAAATAACGGTCGAGGGATGAATTTGAAATTAGTGTTCATGTCCCTAAAACAAATCGTTGAGAGGAACATCATGAAGAAATCGCGTAATACAGTAATTGGTCTTCTCATTCAGCTTTCAACTGCCACAACAAACCCCTTCTTCCAATCATTTTGCTTGCACTTCAACGCCTCATTTTTATTCTATTTAGTTTCTCTGAAATGAATTTCAAAAGCGCTCTCTAAATCTAAACACGTGAAATTAAATTAAATTTGGGGAAAAACGTTTAATTATCAATCCATTTTTTAAGTTGACAATTCGTTTATTCCCGTAAAATTTATTCTTCAACTTTCCTTTCCTGGCAAAAAAAAGCAAAAATTCCTAATCAATCCTTAACCACACGATCATAAAATTACGAAGGGAAAAAAAAATTCGTTTTAACATAAATGAGTACACTTTACGTAATCGCACAATAATTTTCCCAAAGATCATAAAAAATAACGTGTCATGAAATTAGCATTGATGAAACGGGAGATCTTCAATTTAAAAATTATTAATCAATTTTGAATCAGATTTTCCCTTTCAGAACAGGTTTTCTCTCTCTCTCTCTCTCTCTCTCTTTGCAGTAAATGACTTTGATAAATCCTTTCTTAAGTGTTGATAGCGAATTGCATTTTATGGGAAAAAAGTCATATTTCGTGGAAAGTGAAATGAAAGATATTCCCAGGTTTTAAATTACAAGCAAGCATAAAATGTTTGCAGGAGAAATTTTTTTTTTTAGTCGACAAAACCAGTATTCTATGAATGTTGAGTGTACTTTGCCAGTGATTTAACGATATCCACCAAGTACCATCAAGTAGCAGAGCAAACATTAAGCTCTGAAAATCATACGTTTACATTAGTCAACAGAAATTACGCAAAACAAGAAAAGAGACGTATTGCGAAACAACCAAATGTTGACATTACAATAAAATCAAGAACATAGAATAATTTTTCATTTTTAATAAAAATAGTAATGAATAATAAATTTTTATAAACAAAATTAATCATTGCTACTAAATATTTTGTTGATAGCATTTACAAATTTCTTCCAGCCATATCACATATCAAAATTAAAGTCAAATTAATTGAAATAATTGAATACTAAATCATTCAATTCCAATTAATTTGAATTTACGCCCTCAACTACCGGTCATCAGAATTTTTTCAGATAAGAAAGTAAAATCAAAGAAGTTTAACAAACCAGCAAATGTAATAAATAATAAATAAAAAGCAACACTAACAGAGATTATATTGCAAAATTACAGAGTTCCGAATGGCCTCAACAACATAAATCAAATTGAATCGAAGGGTAATTAATTTCTAAGGTACATGAAATATGAGAACAGGTGTGGGGCTGATATATTGCAATATTTTATCAGGAAGTTTAGCTCATATTTTTAAGTACGTGGGCATATAAGAGAGACATGTATACAAAATAACGTTTTCTTTGTGGTGAAAACCGTCGGTTATCATTCACTCTTGTTTAACAAACACAACATGCTTTTATTGTCATTGTCGGCGCATTAAACTGAAGGCGAAGTATTTGTCGCATATATATATATTTTTCTAAAATCTCTCGGCGAGATTTTCAAAATCTAAAGCCACATTAAATTGCATTCCAGTTTCTTAGGAAGACACAAGTCAACACATATATAATAGATATATGTATAAGTGGCTGTAGATTCAAAGTTGTACTCGCTAGAATTCGCATCTCTCCTGAAATAGAAATCGCCCGAGTACGGGCTGACTGATTCGAATGCAGGCGAAACTATAGAGAAGAAACCAACGGGAGAACCTTAGGTCAATAATCAGGTCGCGTGTCCCAATCCTTTCACTGATCATTAATTCAAAAATTGCTCCTGTATTAAAGAAACGATTTGGTAGAATAACTGTTAAATATTCCCTAAAAATCATTAGTCCCAAATTCAAGTTTTATGACATTTTCTAATTAATTTTTAATATTTATTCGAAATAAATAAATAAACATTTCAATTTGTATTGAAACGTATTTAAAAAACTCTTATTTAACCGAAACTCCATTCAACCGAATTATTCACAGATTTTCCAGTTTAGAAAATTTTTATTTAGCAAAAATGCGCCTTTTCATAATCAATAATGTCGACAGTGATTAAATTATTGTTCCTTTCAAAGCAGGCATAAACCAACGCGAAACTAATTAAATAAAAATGCATGTCTCGTTATTTTTAATTGGAAAGTTAGGAGCAATACTAAAAAAATCAAATTTAAATGAACATATAAACATTTGAGAGTAAATGTGTGTGCGATATCGCAGAAGATCTAAAATTCTTAATCAGATAATCACACAATCTAATTAGAATCCATTACCATCTATATAGAAAAGAGCGAAAGTAATTTTTTAAAAATTCTTCTTCCATTTTCTGAAAATGGAATAAAATAAACTTTGTGAGGTCTTTAAAGGCAAGTAAAGTGACTAGTGTCGGCATTGCAACCGGGAAAGTTATTCAAAGAATCTTATGGGTGCATAATGTAGACGGAGACACGAACTTGTATAAAGCTTGGTGGAATGTCAGATCAGTGACGTCACGAGGGTATGCGTACGTAACAAGAGAGAAAAAGAGAGAAGAGAAAGAGGTATACATTTCGCGCCTCACTCGTAGTCATTTCTTTCCACCTCTTGGAGAAATAATATATTTATCTCTTTTTCTTCCGCTCTTCATTTTCTCTTTCTCTCTTTTCCCCATAGCTTTTGTCAGTTTCTACACAAATCTCCCACCTTTCTCTCTTTCTCTCATTTCGGCATTGTGATCTGCATATAGTACATTTGCACCAAGACCTTCACAGGGGTCGCCGGCCACTTCAAAATAATTCTCATTTGAATTCGAACCATGAATGAATTTCGAACGTTGTAAATTCACAATTCGCAAGGCATGCGATATTGGGCGTGGCGTCTCACTTTCGGGAATTGAAGGAGAAAATATTTACCTTGCCCAAAAAAGCCTCACGCAAGAAGGCGTTGAATAATTTTTTTCTACGAAGAATCAAACACAAAATATTCTTTGATTCTCCTTAAGAATAAGATTTAATTTTCGAAAGAAATTCGAAATTGTAATAATTAATTTAACTTTTGTCGCAAAGGCCATTGCATTCTGTTGAAGGTTACTTTTTTCAATGAAAACGGAGATGAGAGGAATCCCCTTTAGACTAGACGCACATATTTTCGAGTATGACAATAAAAAAAAAGTGAAAAGACGTAGAGAACGGCGGTGCGGGAGAAGTCGAGACAGCCGTAGACGGGATCGATCGGTCATCTCTTGAAAGCCCTGAGAGTGGTTCTCATCCGGAAAATTTATGGGAAAAATAAACATTTTGAAATATAATACACGAAGAGAAAACGTGCGGAATTGATGTTATAATATTTGCCGGGGAATTGCAACGAGACACTTTACAATCAAGAAAACCGGAGGGAATTCAAGGTTCGTCTTAAGGTCAATTTCCATGAACGGTTTTATTATCACGCTTGCGCAATTAATTAGTGCCACGAGTAATGCATTGATTTGCGAGCATTCCAGAGCAGTTTGCACCGCGATGCAACCGAATAGTCTTAAGTCTTGCGAAACTTCTTCACTTGCAATATAATATATCAACTTCCATTCCTCCATTGTACCTATATTTATTTGCGTGTACCTTGAAAATTGCTTTCTAATCAATATCTTTTTTTCATTTTTCCCCATTAATTTCAATATTTAATAATTTATTATTTACCAGTGAAAGTTATGTACTACTTTCTCTATATGACAAATAATATGAAATGTTAAATCTTAAATTTATGGAATAATACCGCAGAAAAGAGTCGTTTGGTCCGATGATTCAGAGTTCATTAATCTGTAAATGAATCACCACTATCAAAATTGACGACAATTATCATTTTTTTAATGAATCAAGATAAAATGGAAAATTTCGCATTCCTTCACTTTTATTAATACCATTCTTAAATTAAATTTTTCCTTCTAAAAATTTTAATATAATTTGAAATTGGGAAAAGTTTTCAGTTTAAAAAAAAGAAATAATAATTTTAATAATTGCAAATTTGGAAAGAAATATAAATCACTGTCTTCAAAGAAGTTATACTTTCACATTAAAAAAGGACGTTCAAGGTATTTCACCTTATACTTGAGTCATAGAAAGAAGATCTACATTCAACTTTCGATTGTAACAAATTTTTCAAACGTTTCATCATAACCATCATATGCGTAGGTAAGCATACGTGTTAAGGTCACGCACAATCGTTATACCTGCTGCTTCTTAACTTCCTGTTCAATGAATCACCCACTTATATACTTTCCCCGAGTAACTTACGTATATTCGTCATTCTCAGTAAGCGGAACCGAATCTTCTCCCTACAGTCATAACAGATTTAAAAAAGAAACCCCTTTTAATGCTACTGAATCGAAACCACAGCTGAATAATTGCTTGACTAGTCTCTATCATCTCCATAGGCAACAACGTTCAACTAGAAAATATTCCATAAAACTCATTTCCATTTAATTGAATTTTACAAAAGTGGAAGTAATACTAAACCAAATTTTCTATTGTTCGATCGTTGAAATAAAAATTTGATGCAATGAAACACTGATAGAAAATTATATCTCAAGGAAGACTATCTATCAATAACGATGAATTTGTTGAGTAGCTAACAAAAATAATTTGGTATTATTTTGTCCACTTTTTCGGTGCTTGCTCGAAGGTTCTTAAAACCGGTCCGTGAAGTCGCGTGTCGTCGACCTATCCAACATTCCAGCCTAGCTTACCAATCTAAACTAAATTCTTCCTACATACAATATTTTCTTTTAATATATAGTCTTACGTCCCTTTAGGTGTATGAACCGCGGATTTAAAGAATCATTTTGAAAAAAACGAAATTAAAGATGTGAACATATCGATTCGATCGTCAATTTTAGGAATCGTTTTCATTTTACAAAATAAGACTCAATATTGTTTTATGAAGCCAAAAATGTGAATAATTTGTTTCCATTAATTAAATTTAAGAAAAAAAAGTCAATTCATATTGCAAGTAATACGTCAAGTACAAGAGTTGCACTAGATACTAGATATTCTTGAAGAGACATTCCTAGAGAGATTAGAATTGTCCAATCAGCAGCACTGGAAAGAAATTGCAACAAAGCTCGATGAAGCCTTATCAAGACAAATGCAATCAGGAAAGAAAAGAGAATGAAAAAAAAAATATATATATATATATGAGAAACAAAGAGACGAGACAAAAGTCATCTGTATTCTATATGCGAATGTTCGAGACTGTGAGTCAGTCAATAGTTGTAAATGAATGGAAATATAGCGGAATTTTCAATGATTAATTAAAAGTCAGTGGCACTTTCAAAGCTTTCAGCTTGAGAATGCATAATAATGATTATTATTATTCATGTAACCTTCTCAAGGCTTGTTAAAATGTCAAATTACTATACACGCAATTTGTAATCTAATTAAAGAAACAATTAAACTCGTTAAAAATAAAAATTAATTCATAAAAATATATTTAATAAAGAGAAAAATTGAAAAAATTTCTAAAATAAAGAGATAATAAAAGGAAACAAGAAAAAGTTGAAAAATTTATAATTCAATAAATGATTAATAAAAAAATCAAATTTTAATTGTAAAATTAATAATCATTGCGACTTTCATCAAGTGCTGAGAGAGTTAAACTAATTAGAGCTATTATTAATTAAAAAAATAATATTAAACAGTCTTACATCTAATTAATTTAATTAATAATTATTTTAAAAAAGCTTTACGGAAGGCAATTATTTTTTCAAAACATTAAAAATGAAAAATTTCGTTCACATAAGCATTCAGGACATGAAAATGTTTATTTATTTATTATTATTCATTATTAATCATCATCATCATTTAAGTCTTCCGGATTAAAAATAAACTTGGTAGGTATAAAGATGTTTAATATTTAAAATTTCTTCTTTTTTTTAAACCTTGTAAAAGTTATATGAATAAGAATAAATTTTTTCTGTATGCAATAAATATTTAAAAAGTTAAAAATTTGCAAAATAAAGTTAGTAAAATCAATATAAACATCGAGATGTTTTAAGAAGAATAATCTAAACGCATGTGGAGAAAAAGATGAAAATTAAATTACAACATCAATCTTGAAAAAATGCAACTCATTATGGAATAAATATTATGAAATAAACAATAAAAATGGCGATACAGAAGTACAGAGTTTATATGTACAGAAAACGAATACTAATTGCTTAACTGCATTTTGTAATACATATTTTATATGATCAGCAAGAATTTATTTTTTTTTAATTTTTCCTAATTAGAATTTGAAATAAATACTTTATGATATTAATTATACATGCACCGTTGATTTCCCTATATTACTAGTTATCTCAAGATATCAGTATAGAAAATCAAACATTAATATTTCTTATATGAAAATCAAAGCTTCTTATAAATTTGGCATGAGACATGTTCCAGAGGAATTTCGACATAATTTTTCTTTTCTTTTTTTAATTTACCGACAAAAGGTCGAATCCAGAGAATATATGGGTTGGCCATAAAAGGCATTCTCTTCAGAGTACTTTTATGTACTTTATTTGCACCTACGTGTGTAATTGTATATATATATTATATTCTTTAAGCACCGTATATGCGTGAAGAACTTGGAAGGAAGCGGGTTAAGGACGTACGTCCTTATAAGGATGTTGCTTTACCTTTTGCCCGGTTCAGTATCTCTCACCGAATCTTTATCTCTCTCGCTTATATATACTTCAGCCAAGATCAAAAGTACCAATAGGATATTCAACCATGGCGCTTCGCAAACTTTTGATTTACACTCCGATAGCAATGGATCAACGGTTCAAAAACTATAATTAGCGTCAAATAAGTATCCCATTTATGAGGATACTCTTTCCTCTCACTATCGAGAGGCGAAATAATCCTTTTCCTATAATACCATTCACATAATGAGTAATTCGCCTACTAACCAATTCATCACTTGAAAGGGAAATTAAAATTTATTCTCTAAACTAGTCATTTAAGGGACAAATTAATCGCCTATTTTTTAAATTTTCATTCCATCATTTCCATAATATTCAATTTTACCTATTATTCTAGATAAAAAAAATTATCGGAAAAAAAATTTATCGAATGAATGAAATTAATAATTAATCTATTCAAATTAAAAATTTATTGGGAACTACTAGAGCAATGAATTCGGATTTCAAACGAATGAGTTGTTGACATCAAGCGGACGTGACGTTGAATCTGTACACATCGTTCCGCAGTATTGTACATCCTGTTCGAAAAAATTTTTTATAATGTCAAGAAATCAGGTATTCTCCGTATATTACTTACTTGTCTACAGATTGTAAATAAGAAAGAAAAAAGAATCCAATCTGCAATGTTACTTTCAATTTGTTCAAGTTATAAATTTGTATGCCAACTTATTCAGACATTGATATCTTACGTACGATACAATATCGCTTTCGCAAAATATAAAGATTACCAGCAGTTATTCTTTGAACGATTAAAAAGATTGCACAGAAGATTTAGATTACAATTCAATGCCAAGTATGCAGTATTTTTAACATTTGACAAAAAGGAAAAAAAAATTAAACAAAAAAAAATGGAAACAAATTGTTACAATTTTAATTTATAATATTATACCGCAAGTAAAATTAATATCTTCCATTAGTGATGAGAATGTAAAATGAAATAAGCTCCTTCAAAAAATTTGTTGATCAATACAAAAATTTGTTTTACTTTAAATACGAAATTACCTCACCTCTTGCATTATAAAATACAATAACATATTTAAGTATTTGGACGCATATTTCAATCGACTTAAGCAGAAAATCAAACGATAAATAAATTAAGTAAACTGAATTACCCTAAGCGAAAAGGAAAATCAATTTATCCATGTCGAGCATTTCGCAACAGATATTTTTTTCTAAGATAAAAATTGAAATAAACAATGTATCCTACGCGGTGAATTTTTTCAAAACTGTCATATTGTCATATTAAACCAAGGAAATTCACAGAGGTTCTATTTGAAATGTTCAAAATTCCTTTTCAATCTAGCAGGAAGTTATCGCTTCCCGGAAATAGGATCATGGAAGTTGAAATCTCGCGCAATTGGTATATGCGTGATGCATATAATATACATACGTATATACTTTACCCAGTAAAGGTAGATAAAGTCAGAATTTATTGAAGCATGAGCTCATACCTAGGAGCGTCACTGATTGATTTCGTGCATGAAACCAAACCTATCAAGTCATTGGTCGCTTTTAAAAAATGGAGAGCAGTCACATGTGATAAGATATACTGGCAAATTCAATTCTTTAGAATTTGCAAGTAATTTAATTTACTTTTTAAATTGTAATTTCACCGTCCTGCTATAATTTAAACAAGTACAGAAATAAGCAAAAAACTAAACTAACTAAGACTCGTGAAAATTTAACTTCAATTGTAGAAGCAATGAACAAAGAAATGAAAAATAACAAAGGAAACTTAGTTCACTTATAAAAAAATTCTCCACATTTCAGAAAATTCTCTCTAAATTATCTAGAATAGACAAATTGACACTGCAAATTGACTTTAGCCTTTTTAATCAAAAGATCACAGCATCATTAATGTTAACAAAATTTTACGATCTGGGTCATAAACACCTATAAATCTTTCAATTTATTGTCAATAGAGTAAATCTTCTTACCATCAATTCAAATATTCCGCAAACAAATACGTTATGCATTGAGAATACAAATATACAAAGTCAAAAAAAAATCTTATTTTTAAAATGTGTCTGAAATTCAAATAACACTCTTAAATTTCACAAAATTATCGTTTTATTTTGCGTTTGATGAGCAAAATTATATAATGCCGAAGCGTAAAATAGTGCAAATATTTAACTTGGTTAATGTTAAAAGAAAAAGAAGCAACGACAGCTTGTGGGCGAGTTTAAAAACAATTCCGTTGCAAGACACCTGCCCAATAAACACACCGGGCCTTTGGCAGTAAACCAGACCGAGCGTACAAAGAAAAACGAATCTTAAAATCTACTTGACCAACCACCAAAGTTCCTTAGTACCAATATTCATGCAGCGAATCCAATTTTTACAACGTCTTAAATCATCAAAATGGGACAAAAAGATAAACTGGTTTTAAAAAATAGGTCACGGGGCGCAAGAGCCAAGACCATTTTCTAAAAAGATAAATATCCATTTCTTCTCTCTCTCGAGGCAAATAAATCTGAATTGAAACAAAATTTACAAATAAATAATATTCAAGTCTCAAATATTACATTAAATAGTTACACAACTTTTATATTCCGTTAAACACTATGGAAAAAATGTAAATCAAAAACGTTGCTTGATTTTGAGGGGAAAACCTTGACGAGCACTCAGAAGAGAAAAAGATCGAAATTTTACCAATTGAAGGCATCAACATATAAGAATTCCACAAAAGGAAACCTGATCTCTCTTAAAATAAAAAAAAGAATCAAAGTGCAATGTGTCTTTGGTGATTATTATCATTTTTGTTCATGGAGCAACTACACTCTTAGAATGTAAATTGAAAAGAGTTAAAAAAAGAATGCTTCGCTCTTTTAATGTCCAATACTGTTTACGAAGTGACATTCAACGAACCGCTTTTCAGGGACACAATTAAATTTATGAAGAGAGGAAAAAAAGAGACCAAAAATGAGTCTCAATGCTAACCAAGGTGTCTCGATTACGTTGGCTCATCACGGGGCATGCGAGAGACCGACTTGAAGATAAAAGTAACCTGCTTGGATGAAATCCTCCGTGTCCGTTAAAAAGACATGTTTTTTTTTTTACCTCGACCAGACATGACATCAGCTTCGAGTCCGTATATGCCACAGGCTTGCCCGGGCACACGAACACACACAAACTTTTATAATATCTATACTCTCGTATTCAAGTATTACCAACCATGACGTCATTGTTACCATGTTGGTAACATTATATATACTTCCGACTATAGCCCTTTTATACAAAGTAAAGATTATTATTTCCACATTTACTGATCGAAACATTTTCAATCATTCTAAAATACTTTTTTTCAAATTAAAATCATTTCTCCAGATTTCAATATTATATTTTGCCACAATTTAACGAAAATTTCAAATTGTTAACCAAATTTTAGAAAGGCGATTCGGATAGAAGAAAAGTTTTATTGAAAATCAGAACAGAAGTAAATTTTTTTTAATTCAAACAAATATTGCTTACCGAACAATTTTTCAAATGTGTCCTACATTCTTTAATCAAAGTTCATAAAGTGAAAATTGATCTGCCCTCAATCGATCCTATTTCCATGATAAAGTTTTGAAAATATATATTTGCATAAATGAATGGTTATTCTACAATGTAATTCGTTTAACGTCAACCATAATAGAGATAAGCTGTCACGATAAGAAAACATTCCTTTTTCTTTGCCAGATGTTCTAGTACAGTTATAAAAGAAAGTATAATAGATGATTGTCATGTAAATCTTATTTAAAGAAAAATGAAAAACACCTGTTTACGTTCGATAACTGCCTTTTGTATATCGAATGATATATTAATAAGCACTTTATAATATGTGTACTTTTCCTAATTATTATCCAACAAAAAACCTCTCTCTTTTTAGCTTCCCATGAAAATTACGCAAATTTTATCAACTTTATAATATCTTAAATTGAATTGTCAAATTTTTTTTATCTTTTTATACACACATGTCAAATTTTTTATTCTAAAAAGTAAATAATAATAAAATTGTGGTATTTAATCGAAATATTAATGAACATTTGCAACTGAGTAAATAAATTCTCTCTTCAGAGCTTGTAAGGCTCGAATAGTTTAAATCTTGAAAACTGATATCCTACATTTTCCTTTATTCCCCTCCGCCTTTAAATACAATATAAGACATCGTTCGAGGCTACAAAGCGGAGATTACTTCAACACTTGAACTAATTGAACAACTCGGAAGAACATTTGTGATATACCATTTTTTTCAATCTAGACAAGATTGAATTTTCAATGGTAAAATATTTTTATCACAGAAAAAAAAGTCGTAAATGATTTCTATAAATTAATGAATAAAATTTCAAAAAGGAAAACTAATAAGTTTCTAAACTTTCAAGTAAACTAATGACTAGGAGTTATTTAAAGGATTCATTGTCATGTTTTCATATAATTATTACGAGAATGACTCATAAGTGATATGAATATTTGACCAGAAAAGGAAGAAAAACTCTTACGCAATACAAACACCTTCATTGTGCATTCCACTTGAATAATTATTGTCTAAACGAAATCAATTTCAAACGAAAAATGACCCTTTCCTTAAAAATGAAAAGAAAAATAAATCTTATGCTCAATACGATTCAATAATTGCTCAAAATAATCATAAATATTGACTTTACAACGAATGTCATGCATGTTAAATTATTACCTGCACAACTGAAATAAATTTTTCTACGACTCAAATAGATCTTTTAACAATTTTATAACTATTATCAGAAAAGTATTTCTCTCAATGTACAAAGAATGATTCAGAGGAAAATTTCTTCAGCAGAAAAACAATAAATTGAAAATGTTCTTTACATCGACAGCCTGAGAATCCAAAATGACTGACAGTTCTGCGAGCAATTTACATATTATACAAATAATTTTGTCTAATGCTTTTTTTTTCTTCTTCAAAAAGTCTACTTTGTAAAATAAATTTGCAATAACGACTTGCATTATAATGTTAGATAACAAACCGTTGGGTGGAAAAATTTTTCTTTGAAAGTTAGAAAGAAGTGAAATTTTAATGCTATTAACTGGGCTCTTGGTTTGAAACAAGAATTGTTTTCGAGCTCAGCTACATATGCACCCGCAAGAACCGATAAAATCACACGAATTCACACCATATATGGCCCGAGATAATGAAGTACCTACTACTACTCATTGCACAATTGTAACGTTTGCACCGGTTGCCAACTGGCTGCGCACGACTTACGATCAAAATATAATTTCAAATTTTTACCTAATTAAAAATTTTATATTTCACAAAAATCGGATGAAAAAAATTTTCCAATTCTTCCCAGCAGACGCTGAAAATTGAATTGAAATCGAGATTGAAAAATTAAAGATTTTCAGTGTTTTGAAAGAAATGATATACATAAATTTCATCGCCCACGATAAAGCACGGTGCGAAATGGTAAAGTCATTTACACTGGCACACGAGGCCACGTGGCAAAATAAGAAGCAATGACACGAAAATGACAACAATAACCATGTACACATATACAATTCTACGTGTGTACAAACGACACACAAACTTAATATAAAAGGAAGTGTTAATCTCACTACAATTTACAGACAGCGCAATTCTATTTTAAATATCGGCGTAAAATTCTTTTATTCAAGTCAAGTCTTTATCTTCCTCTAAAAAAAAATTTCCCCTAAACCACAAACAAATTGCGAATATAATTCGAAATACTGCATTTATTGCTCAATGATTCATTCGTCTCGCCTAGACATTGACGCGTAAAACAATCAACTTGTCTTTTGATCCTTATCACTTATTATCATTGTGACACTTGTGATCTAGAGATAAAATCTATTATTACATAGTTACTGCTCGATATAAACCTATCATAAATCAATAGTTTACATTTAAAGATCATTAAATCAATGCAAATAATGCAATCAAAGTCTAATCAATCCCTGAATTAGAAAAAAATTTTAATTAGGTAAATTCTGTGGGAAATTTGGTCTTAGTTTAGGCCTCTGGAAATAAAAATAGATCTGCCGGAAGTATTTTTTTCGTCTCGCGAGGAAATTTACTTTATGATCACAGTTGCTCATAACGGTGGATCGATTACCGATTCTGCGAAAATTCCTGAATGTTTTACCGCTTATCTTCACGAACGAAGGTTGCATGTAAAATAGTAGTTCCCCCTCCTATAGTTTTGTGAGTGACTATATACACGTTTCTTCATTTGAATACTAAATAATGTCTCTTTGAAATTACAACGGATACAATTCCAAGTTAACTATGTCGATTTAAACAAAAAACCAGTTTTAAGGATTCTCTCCGCTTTCAGAAGAGTTGAAAACAACTTTTTCTACGATTCCCAATTTAAGAAAACTCATAAACGTATTGTCCAGACCACGACCATGGAAAATAAATTTTATTCTATAATTTTTTTGAGCGAAAAAAAACTGCTAGCGAGAGATTTAAGAAACGACCTTTAAACTGAGACACAAGTTGAGTATTTGGGTTTGGTTTTTCGCAAGAATTCTCTGGTCACCAAAGCACGTCCGGTTGTGCTCGTTTGCCGCAGCATAAAGTCAGAGGAGTTTTACGAAACATTAAAGGCATTTTGCTGACTCTTCAAAAAGTTTTATAAAATTTTCGCAAGAGTAAACAGCATGTCATGCATTTCGCAGACAAGTCTCGAATTTGCAAAATGGCGTCTTAGGCGAATGTTCTGCTGGAGAGCAATCTGTTAACGAATCTCTTTCTCTCTTTCTTTCATCCTCCACCACTACCGTCATCACCATCACACATTCTCTCTCTCTCTCTCTCTCCTCTCCTTCATCTCTCCTAACCGTCTAAACAAAGATAACCCAAGTCTTTCCTTATTGCTTTCACGAAATCTCTACACAACCTTTTTTTTCTTTCTCTCTTTTCCCTTCTTTTTTCCTTTCTCAATCCATCTCATTTTCTTTGTAGCCCTCGCTCTGTTCCTCCCTCACGACTAGTGTTTGCTGAATCAGTCACGCGTGAGTCACTTCAAGCCGGTCACGATGGACGTTTTAAGATTTAAAACCTTTGGGAGTTTCATCGATGGTAAAAGAGGTCGTCACGACCGTCAAGACTTGGAAGAAATTCAGTTCCGTCAAGGAATCGACAGGAAAAACTATATGGAAAATCCATCCCCTCAATTATAAACCAGGGAGAAAATATTACAGACTGACATTGTCAATATATTAGCGATAATGTGTTTATTTCCCCTATCAATTATTTATCTTGGCAAGCTACGATATGCAAACTTCATTTTGCACTTCAAGGTTTTCATGTGATTGGTGAGAACATTTTCAATATATAGAAATTGTTTTCTGAGTTCTGAGAATAATTTTTTTTTAAACATCGGAATGTCAAGGTTCTTTAACAGGTAGGTCCAATCGAACATATAATAACAAACCATGTTTAACTTCGAAGATAAGCTAAACAGTGTTTGAAATTCAAATTATTTCAAATCCAAATACAATTTCGAAAAAATTAATAACAATCTATTAAAAAATAAATTTACCAAATTGGATTAAATATTAATGAAATTCATTAATTATTGTGCTGAAACATTAAATAGTTGTCAGCGAAGAATAACGCAAATGTCTTGTAAAATGTGTGAGCATTGAATTTTATGACAGATCAGCAATCTTTTTATGACCAAAGATGATGCGATGACTTATGAAGTCGCGATAAAATATATCCGGTGAAGTGTATTTTTATTGTAACTATATTCAACTGTTGTGTGATGCTATTTCTGCAGAGAAAGAGAGAGAGAGAGAAAGAGAGTTAAATGACACATAATTTCACTTATCTACACAGTTTTCATACCAGAAAAATGAAGAAACAATTTTCTTTGTTCAAGCTTTTTTTCCAAAGAAAAATTTGAAAATATTTTATTCATTCTCCTTTTGAATTCAATGAATAATTATTAGTCATCTAAATGAAAATTATTTCTATTCTAATTAAAAAATATCAAAATAGAAAAAATTCTTCATATGATTTATATTTGTAAGAAATAAAATTGATTATCGACTCGTCTGCCGGTGAGAGGAAATCGTGCAATTCGTAAAGAAACAGTCACGTAGCGACAAGTCAAGGTTCCCTAACCAAAACAAAATCAGAGCAGGGTCATTATTTGAAAGAGAGCAGACCTTTTCTCACGACAACATTGTCAAAACTAAATAAATTACTATTCCCTTGTCTTAACTTTTAATCTCTGAATATAAAAGTACCTAATTTGTACAATTAAAAAAGAAAAATACGACAGAAACTTTTTTCTAATTTAATAATTACGAGAATATGGAGTTATAATTTTTAGTCCGATTCTTTCATGAACGATGAAAAAATAAGATTCATAAAACTAATGACAAAATAAGTACTTTCAACTCAAATAGTAAAATTAGTTGAACTAATTGAAACTTTGAAATAACATTGTTTAACTAAGCGTAAAAATACTGCTACTGTTATTTAATTTGTATGAGCGTATCAAATTAAACAGAAAAATAATTCCACTGAAATTAAAGAATTTCCTCACAAGTAATATGAGTTGGTTACTTGAAAAAGGTTAATTTTATCGCAGCTGATAAGCATCTCTAGGAAATGAATATAATAGAAATGTTTAACACTGACACACAGAACTGATTTTATATGGTTTTAGAAAATATTTTACTACCAGTGTTAAAATAATTTATGTTCCTAAAACTCTAAACTTTTATGAAAATTAAATATTCGAAAAAAAATATAAAATAATTTACGACAGTAAAATATTTTTAAAAATCACAAATTGCTTTTTAAATTCAAAATTAAAACAAAGGATAAATATGCAATTTTTTTTAAACAAAATAAACCAATTTAGAAACATCTTGTGTATTTTAGAAAGAGAATTGTCAAAATAAAGGGTCCGATTTTACACATCACCTGTCTAAGTGAATTTCTCCCTCATCTTTTTCCACCTTGTTAACTAAACTGTAATTTTCTTCTTAGTCGAGAAGCGTAAATTTATACATATATGCTGTAGATAATTTGTGCAAAAATATATACAAACGAGAGAGAAATAAAGAAACGAGATTTAACTTTCGCAAAAAATATAATAAGCATTTGCAGTTTGACCACTAATATTTTCCTTATGACGAAACAAAAAGAGCCGAGTTCGAAATGTTTAATTTTAAAAATCATGCAGACACCTATAGAAATCTCTCTCAATTCTTTGAAATAGTTGAAAAGATTTCATACTGCTTTCTTACATGCTTTTATGTTGATTGCATAATTACTTTTGAAAGGACATGGATTTTAAATAATTCTGGCACTGCAAATAATCATCAGTTTACCTGCCTAAACTTTCAATAGACCACACAGTTGTGAAACAACTTAAACTTAAAAAGAAGATCTGTAAACTATCCTTTCATATAAATTTCACAATTTTGTAACCAAAAAAATGAAAGTTAAACGTTAATATCAAATTGCCGAGAAAAAATGAACTTTGAAAATTCCATCTTAAGGTGAAATTATGTATGTATGATGATAGTAAGAGAGACAAAGTGAAGAACAGATGCTTTTTGACAGCCGCAATAAATCAATTATCTCAACTCGTAAACTTAATAAAACTTTTTAATCAAGTTAAGAAAAGTTGGAATAACGCCCTTCCTCTCGGTCTATCGCCTGCGGATGCTGTACTTGTTGCACAAATGACAGATAGAGATGCAATCACTGCGCGAGTCCAGTGATCCTCGAACAGCTATATTGTACTCATAAATAAAACGTATTCAATTCACGTACATTGTGTAGTATTTAATAAACATATGTTTATGCGCTCTGAATATTCATTTTCATCCGATAGCAAATATCAATCTAGAAAATTGTATAAAATTCTTTTGAGAGGCTAGAAACCTCTTCACTTGCAATTTCATTCTTTTTCTTTTTATAATCAAGAAAAGATCGTGTGCCCATTGCAAAAAATACTCTCGATTCCGCATTACGACGCCTCGTCGGTTCACTTTCCGCCAATGAAACTGAGTTGGTGAGAGTAGGTGTGCTTTATGGTTAGGAAACTCGCGCAGCCAATGGCAGCTGCAAAGGATAACCGTTCTGATCTAACAACCAAATGAGTCTTTCTACAAATTATTATTTCACAAAATACAACTCGTATTGTACGCGTTGTACTTGGAGTATAACTGTAACATATAAAATTATGCATGCCTAATTTAAATATCAAGACAACATGACGAGTTGCAAGTTTGAGGTTAGATTGCCCGGCATGAAGTCATAACCAATTTACAACCATTTAACCAACCTAATCGAGTCGAAACGCCTTTAAATGAAAGTAAAAGTCTTCTGGTATAACTTGAAATGTCAAAAAATAGATGGATATGTTCAATAATTGACAATAGGAATGATAGAAAGAATTGGAGTAACTCACGTAAATTAGTCCAGAGTAGTATCGGTCCTTAAGATTATGTAGAACAGAGGCTTCATTGAGACAGGTGAGTTCGGCCATGTCCTCGACCTTGTCGAACTTGGGCGGGTTCATCTTCTGGATATCGTCCTTGGCAACGTGGACCCTTTTGCCGGTCTCGGCGATCTCCACCTCGACCTCGTCTCCACGCTCGCCCTTGATACCGGCAGCAACGAAACCCTGTGTTTCGTGTGGTACCCATACCAACTTTTTCTGAGTCCATTCCGCCTGGGTGGCCGGATCGTTGAAACTGTTCCTGTCCACAGAGAGAATTTTAAGCTCCGGGTCAGAGCGATCTACCCTCGAGTCCCCGTCCGCCATTTTTGTTTAGCGTACACACAATGCGCTTTCTCGCCTCGCCTGTTGGAAAAATATTAAACGCGCGCGCGCACGCGTTGCTCCTTGTATATGACTTTACTTTACCACCACACGTTTTGTTATCGCCAGTAACCCTTTTTCGCGAATAATAATCACGCGATCATTTACCACCGACCACTCGTTCAACTCCACGGTTTCGATAAATCTTCTCACGACGAAACCGCACATGTATAGCTTGGCGGTCGACACACTACTTCGCGACACGGAATCCAAGTTCCCGGCTACCCGACTCTACCCATTGCGTTCTCCAGCGTGCTGTCTCTCTCTCTTTTCCCTCTTAATTCAACTACACTTTCTCTCTCTTTCCCCCAGTAAAGCTAACCTCTTCTCCCTCTCCCTTTATTGCGGACTCATTTTTCTCGTTTTCTCTCTCACTGTCACTTCAACTCTGTCGGTCAGCAATTTCGCTGCAACATCTACGCATTTAATTCAAGTACGACACTAATTTCTCGATTCAAATTTGTACTTATATTTAAAATTTGTTCTGCACGATTGAAAATAAATTAAAGTTTGCCACAATTTGCATGCTTTTACATGTAATGAGAATAATTTGCTGCTGTCGGTTACTGAAATGCTTGAGGTTGAAAAAATTGCCGCCTGGTGCGCCACAGTCCAGTCAACAGTCTTTTTTGAATTTGAATTTAAAAAAAATTGTTTAAACAATCACATTCTTTAGGCAAAGTTAAAAAAAGCTATAAAACAATAGGAATTAAAATATTATTTTAAAGTTACCTCTTTAAATAATTTTATAAACAAAATTTTTTTTTAATTCATGTGAAAGACGTGAAAATAGACAATTTTTATATTGTTCTAATTGTAAAATCATAAATAAATGTTTTTGTTATTAAAATATTTTTGTTAATATATATTTTATTACAATTTGACACGCAAAATTAATTTATAATTTTTAACATGAAAAAATAATTATAAATAAAAATTGTCTATATTCACGTCCTTTAAATATAATTAATTATTTTACAATATATTTTTTATATTTATTAGTATTTTATATTTCTATTTAATAGTCTATTTTAGAATTAATAAATAATTATATTATTTCTCCTCCATTTTTCAATTTATAATTGACAAATTATTAAAGATTAGTTGTTTTTCGAATTTTAGTAAATAACAACAGTAATTTACTCATTTTTTAAATTAACATTTTTTATTAAATTTTTAAGTTTCTTTTTTTAATTTAATTTTTCTTTATTATAATCATTTATTTTAAAAAAATTCTATAATAATTTAGATTTGATTAAATGATAATAATTAGGTAAAATTTATCAGTTAAAAATTGTCTCTTCTATTTTTAGTTAAGAGTAAAAAAGATAAGAAACGATAAAATAATAGATGAATATTAAACAATTACTGTTCACTGAACGTGTACTATATATATGTCCAAGTTAATAAGCCAATTAATTTATCACGTGATAACCGTATGCAGTTTTACTTATGACGTCCCAACAAATAGCGAATTATTACATTTCTTTTCTATAAAATTTAAGAATAATCGCGAAATTTTGAAAATTACAGCATCTTCATTTTATAAAATCTGAAAAAAAAATTCTGCCTAAAAGAGTTAAAATTAACTTGAACAGTTTTAAAAAACCAGTTTTTATCGATTCAAGCTTTTACCTTCTGAAAGTCACCAGGTAAGATTAAATTAATGTGTTCATTATTATAAAAACTTTCGAATTGGCTTTTAACGACGCGAAACACAAATAAAGTATATGTAAACAGCTTTAAAAAAGTTTTTTCCCTAAGAGAACTTTTAATTATGTAATTTAATTATTTAAAACATTTTTTTAATTTTCAATTATATTTACTAAATTTTTTATTAATTTTAATTAATATATTGTACTAAATATAACTAATTTCTTTACTTTCATTGATTAATTACTTTTACAGTTTATTCATTTTGTTATTTTTTTTTTCAAAATCTTTAATATAAAAAAAATTTATTCAACGGAATTACTTTCTCTTGGTGAGAAAATTTTTTTAATAAATATATTATTAAGAGATAAAAACGTTCATATTAGAATAAATTAGGTAATTATATTTGTCTCCAATTAAATATAGATGAACTGAATAAATCTTATTTGGTAAATAGAACCATATTTTTTGTTAATCTTGTTAGTTACTTGCCCTGAAATAATTACTTTATTAGGTATGTAGAACTTCACGTATTAGTGAATCAATCTAGAGAAAAACTTTTACCATAAAATGTTGGATATATTTCTTTTTTTAAATGGAAAAATGGAGGAGAGATTAATAATTATTAATGAAAAATTTCATAAAAATAATTACATTGATTCTAAAACCTATTTTTATTAACACCTATTTTTTGTTATCTAACCAATTATAATTATTTTCCCTTCTTTTTTATTTTCAATATGAAAGCAAAATATTAATTTAAAAATTAATATCAAAATGAAAAAATTTCTGAATGTATTTTAAGAATGTGATTGCTATTAATGTTTCTCATATAAAATTAAAAAAAAATTGTATCTCATATTTTGCAGATGCAATCAAAATAAAATTGCATAAGCAAAAATTCAGTTTAAGGTCATGTTTTCGTCGCGACAGCCACTATGAGTGACCATAAATGGACTATCAATCCATATAGTGAATGAATACTGTTTTGAAATCAACAGAGCAGGAAAGTGATCATTGCCTTGTTCGCAAAATGATTCACTCTTTATGAGCAAAAAAGGATTGAAACCTGCATCTCCGATATTTAATAACGTAATTGAGTAAAATACCGTACGCATATTGCTTCAATTCTCCCCATAAATATTATTTATCGCAGATTCATTATTCGATACTTTTTTCTTATCAATAAACACGTCTTAAAAGACAATCACAAAAAAACGATAATTACTTAATTAAATTGTAAAACTGATGAATAGAATAATTATAAAGGAGTTGTATTTTTTTTCTTACCAATGTGTTTTAAAACCAAAGAATTTCATCTGATGACTCAAAGATTTAACCTCTTTTAAAGCGAATTACTTTATTTTAATTTGAAGTCTATCGACGTAAATAAAAGTTGAGCATCAATTTTCACTGGTTCATTGGCCTCTAAAATCTGTTTTAATTTCTGAAAATAGAATGTCTTCCGTTACAAAATTAATAAAAACTAAAAAAAAATAATTAAACCATTTAGTTGCTAAATAATAACAAATTATGACTTGTTTCAGATTGAAAAGTACAAATTTAAAAAAATGTACGTTCAAATTGAAACTGAAAGGTGTGTAGAGGACAATGTAAGTCTGATGAGATGAAATGTTTATAACAAGAATTATTTTTTCTCAATTAATTAATTAATTAAATTAATTATATTTTAGGTGACTCTAGTCGATTTGAGAAGTGATACAATTAGCAAACCCTCAAAATCAATGAGGCAAGCAATGACTATAGCTGAAGTAGGAGACGACGTTTTTGGAGAAGACCCAACTGTTAAGAGTAAAATTTCTATAATACTAAAAAGAAATATTTTTCTTTAAAAAAAAATGTTACGCTAATATTAAAATTTAATTAACAGAACTTGAAGAAAAAGCTGCACGCTTAGTTGGAAAAGAAGCTGCTATTTTTGTAACTTCAGGAACTATGGGAAATCTAATTGCCAGTAAGTTTTGAATAAAATAAATTAGAGTGTCTCTTTTTTTAATATAAAATTAAAAAAAAAACCAATTTTCCTAATATTGATTCAATTTTATATTTAGTAAAAATCTTAATCATTTACTTACGATTATTACGATTATGTCTTTCAGTCATGAATCACTGTAACATTCGAGGTTGCGAAGCCTATTGCGGAGAAGACTCTCACGTAATGTTGCACGAACAAGGAGGTGCTGCTCAAATAGCCGGCGTGACTCTTTGCCCCTTGCCAAATAATAGCGATGGAACGTTTGATCTAAAAAAATTCCAATCAAAAATAAAAGGCGACAGACAACATGAGCCAATCTCAAAATTAGTAATTGTCGAAAATACATTTAATGGTAAAATTGTACCTCAATCTTGGATCAATGAATTGTCATCAATAACAAAGAAACATTCACTCAAACTGCACATGGATGGTGCAAGATTATGGAATGCCTCGATAGCATCTAAAATACCAGTTAAGGAAATAGTGTCTGAATTTGATTCCGTTACATTTTGTCTCAGTAAAGGTTTAGGAGCACCGGCCGGTTCTCTACTTTGTGGATCAAAATCTTTCATTGAGAATGCAAGATCAATAAGAAAAGTTTTGGGCGGTGGTATGAGACAAGTTGGTATTCTTGCCGCAGCTGGATTAGTTGCTTTAGATGAAATTGTGCCATCGTTAGTCAAGGATCATCAAAGAGCTTACGCGATTGCAAAAGCAATTAAAGATCTCAATTCAAAAATTATCACCGTCAATTTGAACGAAGTGCAGACAAATATGCTATTTGTGAACATATCTTCGGAAAAAATTACATCTCGAGATTTTGTCCAACGTTTAAAAACAACAAACAGCAATCACGATGATGATAAAATAATTGTCCGAGGAATGGCCTTAACTCCAAACTCCGCAAGATTTGTTCTCTATTATGAAATCAACGATGACATGGTCACTGCAGCTATTCGTAAATTCACCTACGTTATAAAAGAATTTGATAACTGATTATAATTATAATAATAATAATAAAAACATAGAATTGTTTTTTGTATGTTGGAAAATAATACACATTTTGTTTCCTCTAATATTTTTTAATAATATAATATTCATTATGATTATAATCAAAATATTATATTATTCTAGTAAAAATAAGTGATAAAAAAAGATTTCAAGCAAAATAGACAATCTGACAAAAATTTAGGTTATAGAAATAAATCATATAAAAAAATTACCGAAATATTATTGAAAGAGAAAATAAATCTCAAGAATAATTTTAGCGACTTCCAAATTGTGCTTTCTTTTATTATCACAGTAATAAATGCTTTCACAACGATAAATATTCGTCCTGGCAATATAAATTACTGTAAAATTTGTAGATTCTTGTAGAAAATCAATGAGAATCTGGACGTGTCCGTTAACTTTGGAAAGCGTCATTAATTGGTTCATCTTCGTCGTCTTCATCTCCCTCGCTCTCGAAAGTGTTATCAGGAATATCGTAGAGACGGATCATTGGCTTATTGGGATCCTTCATGATCAAGTACTTGCCGTCCTTTTGTTTCATGCAGATATCAATGATACATCTCAAAATACCCCAGGCATTATCCATATTGAGATTAATTTGAGTGGCAAATTCATTGGGTTTGTATTGTTGTGTTCCAAGAATAACGTGTTTACTTGAATCGCGTACCATTGCTCTCGATACGTATCCAAATTTAATTTGATCAGAACCAGCGAGGAGTGCTTGAACTGTCCATTTCGCCAATTTACAGGCATTATTTCGCAATTCATTGGCGAGTACAGCACCACGTTGTGTATCCAATTTTTGACGCCATTCAACGCCATTGGCGAGTTTTGAGTCCCATTCGTTCAATGCTTTTACTGTTAAAAATTGAGTTTCATTGTTTGGACCCTGCATGACGGCATCGTGTTCACATCTTGAGATTAATACAATGCCATTGTTTAAATCCCATTTACGATAACGATAAGCGACACTAGCAACGTCGCCCTCCTCCTCCTCCTCGGAAATGAATGGATTGCCCTCATCGAATTTATAACGTGGTTCGTTTGATTTAAGAACCTGTTGCGAGAAATTATGATTGATGAATGTGGCTTCCAAAGCCAAATTTCTCGGTGAATTCAATGAATTGCCATCATCTTGCGGTGGCTCAACGCTTGTCTCGTTCACAGTGAGTAAATCGAATTCGGTATTGTCGCGCTTATCAAAGAAGAGTTTGTCGCCAATTTTCTCGATGACAATGTCCCAGGAATAATTACTACGTGTGCAGCACATAATGGTGGCGAGAATAGCGTCAGTCGCGTAAACAGTGCCCTCGGTTTTGGAAAGTTTACGAATCACTGGATCGTCAGTTGTTGTGACAGTGTGGAAAATACGATCAATTCTTTGCAGGGGTTTCTCATTTTTAACATTAACACGATCATATGATTTGTCATAGTATTCGAGAGAACCGCAGCAGAGAACATCCTCGCCGTCTTTAACACCAGGAAGTGAGAGTTTGGCTAATCGTGGGAAATCCATTTCCTCAATAGTTACCCAATCAGGACGTACAGTGACAGAAGCGTCGCGAATTTTAATTGGTGGTTGATTTTTATGATTTCGAAAACCTTGCTGACGACCCCAACGTTTTGTTTGTCCTTTACGTTCACGTTCACGTAATTTCAACTTGCCTAATGCTTGCATCTGGTTCATTGCACCTCGTTGACTACCACGACCACGCATGTTGCGCTGATTATGCCTGCCGTAACGTCCTCGTTGATATGGAGGTTTCTGTACCCTCGTGGTGTCCACCAGATGGAATGTTGATTCATCCTCGTCATGATAGTAAGCGTATTGGCTTCCAGAACCAAATTGGGATGCATATTTATCTAAAAAAAAATATTCATTAATATAATTCTTTATTTAAAAGCATTTTTTATTTTATTAAATTAATAGATGGGTAAAATTTTACTAAACGTATTGATTATTTGATTAAAATTCTATATTAATTTTAAACTTGACAAAGTTAACAAATCAATTAGAAAAACTATAGAATTAAAATAATTTTAGCAATTTTATTCGTTCTAAACTTTCTGATATTTTATTAATTTTATTATCAAATATATTTAATTTTTAATTCCTTAGTTAATTATTCAACAATAACAAAAAAAATTTCATAGGTGAATTAAATTACACCATTGTCAACTTGTATGTCATTTCATTCAACTATAAAGTTTGTTATTTGTTCTAATTGTTTATTTTTTTTATTATTGAATAATTTATTTAGAATTTAATATAATATTACAAAAATTGTATTAATTATTTAATTTTACCATCTTTGCTTTCAAAGAATTAACTGAAACCTAATTTAACAATAACATTAATAACAACAACAATAACAAAGAGCAAATTATGTAGCAATTTTATATCATTTTCTATAAAGAATCATTCTTCTTAAATTAAAAGGAAAAAATCCACGCTATCACATTCCTGTCGTTTCCTTTTAATTTTTTAAGGTTAGAATTGTCAACATAGAAAACAATACTTACTTGTAAACTTCTTATCCTGGAATGCAGATCCCGTCCAATCTGCAATCTGTAAAATTGATAAATGGCTGTAAAAACAGGGAAAATATAGAAGAATAGAGTTTCTAATTATTTTTGTGGCATATGTCTTACCTTGCCGAGCCTATCTCCTTTGGAAAATGGCTGATACGGCATGTCTTTAAATGGATCGAGTAATCCAAAAGGACCCCATCCATCTGGATTATCTTGAATTATCGGTGCAACAAAATGAGCTCTATCATCTTTATCATTGGCATCATCGTGTGATCCACCAGCATCATTAAAACTCATTTTTAAAAACGAGAAAATACACCTTTTCACACTATAACGCGTCAACACTTGCACCGCACCGGATGTCGCGATACAGGAAATACTTTTGCCGCCATGACAGTTAAGTTAGTTCTGCGCACGATCAAACTTATTTGAACTTCATTCTTTGCAAAATTCGTGGTTTATATATTTATAACAAAACAATTATTAGAAATAAAAACCAATAATGTATAGTGATTAATTAACATTAACACTGGATAATTTTTTTCAGTTATTAATGAATTTTATTTAAATAAAGCAATAGTAAATGAAACAGACGTACGTGTAAGTTGTGTCGTCTATCGATAGGCGCTCAAAATATAGAACAATTTAATAAAATGTTTCTAAATTTATATAATTTTTTTTGCAATATAGAAATTCTAATGTAAAAATATTTCAGCTAAAATATTAGCCGTTATAATAAATAAAATAATGTTTTTTGAAATGAATGGGTGTCTAATATTTTCGATACGGCACTGATGTAATGATAATTTGCAGGTGGCAACTCTGAAGCGTCATGTGTTCAGTCGAGGGTTGTTATGTCAAAATCAAAAGTTTGTCTTTTATAAGGTACAAAATTATTTATTTGTTACGAAGGTATTTAAAAATTTCGTAGTGTGTCTCGTAAAAATGTTAAATGATTACGAGTTGTTTGTACAAATGTGTAAAAAACGTGGAATTTTGGCGCCACTTGAAGTTTCAGAGGCTATCAAACTTGGCAGGTGAGTTCAAAATATATTTCTTTAGTTTTAAATTAAATTTAACCGTTAAAAGCTTATTTTTTGTTTTTAACAATATTAATTTTTACATAATGTAAGAAAATTATTAATTAACATTTATCAAAAAATAATTTAATTTCTAAATTTTTACGTAATTATATTATTAACTAATGAAAAATTCAACTGAAATATTATTAATAATTTGTTTTTGATTTCAGTTCTACTGGGGAGTTAAAATTATCCTGCCTTTCGTTAATAATACCAATATGTGAAGTTTTGAGCCAAATGTTGGTGTCTAGTTCATCGATAAAATATGTAGATCTAGGAGACTGTATGCTACTTCCAAAAGGACTCAACACTATTCTCAATGCACTCTGCGATGGTTCCAGTGTAATAAATTTAAATCTAAAAGGCAACAGTATCAGCGGTCCCATCGCTCAACAATTGGGTCAAGTTTTTCTCTGCAATAACACTCTAAAATGTTTACATCTCGAATGGAATAGTTTGGGTTCGAATGTTGAATCATTCTCTCTTTTATGCGATGGTCTCGCCAAGAATCACAACATTGAGGAAATCGATTTAAAATATAATCAAATTTCGCCCAATTGTGCTGAGGCACTATCAAAAGTATTAAAGTACAATAAATCATTGAAATCTCTTGATTTAGCGTGGAATACACTTGGCCTCGATGGTGGACGTGCCATTTTAAATGGCATGCACGAAAACAAAACAATCATTAGCCTCAATCTTCGAGGAAATTGTTTACCCGACGATCTTATGGAAACCATTGAGCAATGCACCTTTGAGAATAAACGACGACAAGCAATTTCCAAGACAAGTATCGAATTAGCAAAAAATTACGCCTTGAAGGAAAATGTCTGTCCAATTTCCTTAGGTGACAATGACAAAGTTATTAAAACAAAAGCAAAATACTCGAAGAAGAAAATACGAAGGAGAGACAGGGACAAAATTCTACTTCCTGTATCCGAAGACAACGAGAATGGATTCATTTCACTGAGTGACTCAGATTCAGATTATTCTCGTTTAAAGACATCAGCTGCCATCAAGACAGCCGAAACAAATTCAAAATCATCCATTCAAGTCTTGATGGAAGATAAAAATTCCAAGGATCCACAAGTCAACTGTAAAATTAAGGAACTCAATCAAATTCTTCACGAGAGAACTTCTGCGATTGATCTTTTAACCAACGAAATCAGATCGAAACAGACTGAATTAGTGGATGCCAAGTCACAGATCAGTAAACTTGAGGGAGAAATCGAAAGACTGAAAGCTGAAAAGGAGGATTTAAATTTACACAAGGCAAAGGAGATCAGTGATATGCAACAAAATCAAACAGAAGAGAAGGAAATTTGGGAAAGAAGCAAAAAAGATTTAGAAGATTCTTTCGCCAAAGTTCTCTCTCTGAAGAAAGATGTTGACTTAAAAGTTCGAAGATACGAGAAAGATATTCACAAGAGTTCTATAGAAATTCTCGCCTTGAAGGAAAAACTCTTGTCCTCTACTCAAGCGTACGAAGATCTCATATCAACAGGTAGTAATTTTATTACGATTATATAAAAAACTAAATTTACAATTTTTTTAATTTTTCAGGTAAAACGGAAATCCACAGGCTTAGGCGCGAACTCAAGGAACGTGACACTAGACACAGAATAGAATTAAATATTCTAAAAACATCTTTAATAGAATCAACAGAAGCTCTCGAGCAATGTCAAAATCAATTACAAAAAACAAGAACAGAATTGAGAGATTCTTTCCAAAGTCAATCGAATTTACGAGCTAAACTCAAAGAATTGGATCACTTTGCCCAAAAGTGCGTGAGAATTGAGGATTCACTGTTGAAAATAAAAGAAGAGAAGGAATTATTCGAGGATAAATACAATGATTCACAGAGAACAATTGCAACACTCCAACGGCAAGTGGCATGTCTCGAAGCCGAATTGGTCGAACCTCAAAGACGTTATAATCTTCTACATGAAGAATTTGATCAGGAAAGAAAGAAAACCGATAGATTAAAGGAGGAATTAATAGAGGAACGATCCAGATTAAGGGAGCAGAGTATTCAATTACAAAAAATGACTTCGCAAATTACATCCTTAAATACTCAAATTAATGAAATTCAAACGAGTCACGCTGAAGAACTTCGTGAAAAGGACAAGGAGAGAAAGCAACTCAAAGAAATTATTGCCCACAAGGAACGAGATCTAAACGATTTAAAGTGAGTTTTATATGCTTTTCTAAAATAAAATTATTTACATATACACCTAAATTATGAAACTAATTTATTTTTCAGAGCCGAGGAAGTTCAAAGAGCAGGTCAACTTTATGCAGCTTTTAGTAAATATATGAGTTCAATGGGACCAAGTGCCCCATCGTGATATTCAGCAAAAAATACCAATTTTATCAAATTAATTAATTTATTAATAAATTGATATTTTTATCGATTTTTTACATTTTACAATCATTGAAGATAAAAAGAACAATAATTTAATGCGATTAGAAATAAACTTGATGAGTAATTTTGCATTGACTGTTCAGTAATTAAGAAAGAGATAAAAAAAAACAATAAAATACCGCATTCATAAGAAAATATAAGAATGTCATTAATGGCTAAGCATCAACAAGAATAATTTACATTTTATTCTTGGTAACGGTCGTGAATGAATTCCAATCCTTGAACTCACGATCGTATGGAAATAGAGATCAACTTCCGCATTGGCGACACTTAAGTTCCAAAGAACTCATTTCAGTTGTTCGGAGAAATTGTTTTCGAACAAAATGCAATATTGTAAAATAGAAAATACTTATGCGAAAAGTAAAATAATTTTACTTTCAGTAAAAAAAAACATAATTTTCTATAATAAAAAGGATACAAAAAAATCACAAGTATTTGAAGATTAATTAAATCTTGGGAAAACACATCCGTTGGTGATTTTGAACGAATGCAGGATAAATATTTGATAGACAGACAATTAAATGTATTGTGTATGTGTGTGTTGATTTGCAGTTAAGGACGACACGACAGGTTTCAAATGTAGGTTTCTTGTCGTAATGCGGGGCCCTCGTTTTGGTTGTTGCAATTGGAAACACTTATCCACGCCTGGGTTTCTCGCTAAGTGATTTTCATCGTTTTCCTCGTATCGTTACTGGTCGCAAAGCCCGCCTACCACGACTGCAGTTTCTCCACGAAATTGCTCAACGTCCTAACGAACTTCCGTTTAGAACATCCTTAAAATAAGGAGAAAAAAATACGATTCCACAATTCCAATTTCCGGTTCCAATCACTTTTCCTCTCTGCAAATCAATAACTTATTTGACATTATGAAATTTTAACAATTTCTCACAATTCCATTTTAATTTATAAATTAATTTAAAAATGATGAAAGAGAAACATAAAATTCAAACATATGATTTAATTTTTAATGTTTATTAACAAACCACTGAGAAGTTAATTCTTTTGAAACAAAAAAATAACATCTCATCATTATGCAAATTTTTGAAAAACAATTTACTGGGAAGAAATAAATTTTTCTTTTGACCCAAATGAAATAATCTCTCGACATTGTAATTACCTCTTTCTCAGAAAGTAAAATACTTTGAAAAATAAGAAATAACAGATTAGACGTTCAATTGGTATTATTATTGAGACCGTTATTGGCACACTAATCGGTTTAATATACTTTTCTTTTCACCTTTTTATTCAAGAGAGTCAAATAAGAGAGAATATATTACCGCAGTGTAATTCCCTACGAGAATATTTATATATAAGAAATATTTTTACTGAATGAAAAATGCATAAACCGCACTAAATTTTTTGTTACATTCTTGACAAGGCGAAAAATTTCCACATTTCATCGAATGTCAATAAAAATATAATCCGAGGCCTATATCACATTGCGTAATATTTACTAAGTGTGTGTGTATAATTTAAGAAAACAGTTACGCACATTTTATCGTATCGAATAAAATAAAATTCATTTGTGAAACAGATAAAAACTTGAAAAATTAAATAAAATTGTTTGCGTGATTCACAGAATTCTAATTTGTGAAAAATTTACTTTTTTCATAGATTGAAAATTTAACTTAAATTTTTATTCTATACTTTTAATAATAATTAAAAGTAAATAGTCACTTTTTAAATTAATATTCTTATCAATTGGAAAATTCAGCGAGTGAGACTGCAATAAAATTTACGAACGGTATTGCATATGTCCTTAAGGAAGTTGGACCTATTAACGTAACTTTAAACCAAAAACGAGATTACAAGAACAGGAAAACAATAATTAAAATTATATTTCAACACACTTTGAAAGAGCCATTAAAAAAAATTAATATTTTTCTAAAGGCACTTTCAGTGACAATTATTTTTTCTAATAATGACAAATTTTATGTTTCTCTTTCTCCAATTATAAACAAAAAGAAACTTTCGTAATTTTTATCCAATTCTAATAAAAATAAACAATTTTTACAAAACTTTCTTTTATTATCGTTTAAAAAAAAACGATTTCGTTACAATTAAAATTAGATAAAAAATACGCCAAAGAAAAATCAAATATTTTTCTAAACTGACAATTATTGGATTGTCAGTTTTGAAGGATGATGAGAAATAAAAACACACTTGTACTGGTAATAAATAATTCTGTAATAATTTAACTTCTGATCTATACATTTTCATTTGTTGTAATATAAAATACATGTTCTCGAAACACCTTACTCTTCTATCCTAGGTAAAATTAGATAAAGATCTGACGTAGAACACGAGTGAATTCGGAATAATGTAATAATAACTTTAGCTGTAAGGGCCAAAAAAAAGAAAAAAAGAATTGACAACTATTCAATTAAATATTTCACTTCATTAATTTCACGCCAAAGTTTATTCAGTCAAGTAAATTAAAAACAATTCACTCGTTTAACGTCATTTCATGCAAAATTTCAATCCAATAATAATAATTATTATCGGTTTGAACTGGGAACGTATTATTGAATTAACTAATTAATTAATTGGCAGTTTGAGGGCCTCGAGAAGTCACAATGTTTTTTTTTCTTCTTCTGTCGTTAGATGGACAATTCATTCAATGAATTCTCGAGCAAATACATATTAATATTTGTATATACAGATTGTTTTCACGATTAAACGATGAACGATGATCGTTTTTAATAATATTTCATTTGAAAGTGAAAACCCAATCGCACTTTGCTTCGAACGCTATATAATTTGCAAACATCTCTAATATAGAGACTGCTTTTAAAATATCGAAAAAACAAAATGCTCAGAAGTTCTCACAAACTATTTTTCATTTATGTAAAAAATCCTATGCGTTTTGTTTTTTATTATTTCTCTTTTTTTTCCTACTTCCATTATTGAATGTGATTAAAAATATAGATTTCTTTATTATTTTATTATCTATTGCGTTCTGATTCAATTTGTCGTTTGATTAAAATATGATATATGTATTATAATATATTCTCGCTGAGATGGAATTTTAAACTTTTTTCACAGTGAAAAAAAAATTTATTTAATTCAATTAATTCGACTACTTGATTGTTGTCAAATAAATATTTTATTAAATATTTATTTAATACTTCAAGTGACCGATTATTTTAACCAAATAATATTTTTCCTTGTGACATGGTAGAATGCTTATTTTCTTTTTTTTCTGAAGCGTACAGTACATTATGATTGAAAATAATAATTTATCCCGAATTCATTAATAAATTGTTTCATTTTTTGTTTTTAGAAACATTGTATAGTTTTCATAAATCGTAATCAGAGATGAAAAGATAGTTTTTGTTTTCTCAATTTTTGTGAGTTTACAGTTATTTTTAATTCTGCTTTTTTTTCAAATGCATCTATGGAACAAATTTTGAAAAACTGTTTTACTTTTTCATTTGTTTTTCGGTATTCAAAAAGAATTTTCATTTCCATCTCTGACGACAATTATTCTTAAAATTATTATTTCCAAAATTATACCTATTGAATTGTGATCGAAATAGTCTACTAAAACTAGCAAATTTAGTTAGCCTCAAATTTTACAGTCAAATAGTTAATAAATATATATCTAAATATGTACCTAAATTTGGAAAATATTCTCAAAACTTTAGGTATAATTTTTGCTTTCTAATTTCTTTTTTCACAGTGTCAAGACAAAATCTTGAGAAAGACAAAAATTGTTTTAAAATTTCTAAATTTTCTAATTGTTCTTAATAATAACGACCACAAACGAAATTAAATTTAGAGCAATAGAGTCAGTATCATTTTATGAGATAAAAAACTTGTCCGATATTTTAAAAATCAATTTTATATTTTTTTCTCTAGTCCTGAAGTAATTAAGAATCAATAGATATTGAAACAATAATTAATAAAAAATATATTTAGTTAGATTTTCTATTTTTCAGAATTGGCATAAATTTGATAAAACTACAAATTAAAATTATTTCTGAAAAAAGGGAAATTTTTGAATTAAAATAATACCGACTCCAGCGTTAATTATATAAATTCTTAATGATTAATTTTGACACGTTATTGAAACGCTTTCTTTTCAAAACTATTCGGCAAATACAATAATTTATAGACACACACAAAAAAGATAATTATTATGCTTTACCGGCTACATACTTAATGAACGCTGGATAAGAATCGTGTAAATGAAAAACACGAGAACAATTCGTAATACTACCTATGGTAAAGACCTCTTTTTGAAATTTCATTTTACTCTCTTTATGCCTGAATGAAAAATATTCCAAACAGAAATGGATAAAATACAATCTTTTTCACTAGTTTTTTTTTTATAATATTTAAAACTGGAAAAAAATCTCATTTGCAAAAAGAGGACTGATACAATTTTGTTTCTCCGCAATTCTGTCTTTGGTCTTAAAATAGTGTCTCATTAGTGTAAAAACAATAGCATGTTTTTTTACACTGTAATAAAAATAATAATTGCAAATTGTCTACTTCCTCTTCTTAGAAAGATTTGTCAGAATTAACAACTAATCAAAGAGGAAAGCATTAAAGAGATTATTTTCACGATTTCAGCGTTTTTTTTTAATGAACTGTAGGCTTCTGTTTCTTTGATATAATTATTATTAAAAAAAAAAGTTGTACGTGACATCCCATGAATGAGGTAAATAAACATTTGAGATTCAGATTCAAGACGTGTCTATCGATATAAATAACGTTTACAAATCGTTTAGTTATTACTGGACTGGTTGTTAAATCGACTAATGGTTGTTTAATGCATTTCCATAATCTTCAAACAAGATTATAATTTTAATCAATTGATTTCAGTTCAATTTTTTTAATAAACTGTGATTACCAACGTAAATCCAAATTCAAATGATTTGAATCTACTAATTATTTATATTAATAATTAGATATTTCCATTGGAAAATATTTTTAAGTTTCAAAAAAACTTAATTCAATGATAGTAAATATAATTTTAACATTAAATTATATTTTGGTTTATTCAGAAAAATATTTCTTTGAAGCAAAGAAAATTTCATTTCAAGTTGACAAAATAGTCTTTGATTTGAAATAAATTAATAATTTTTTAATTTTCAATTAATTTTCTAATTTAAAAATTATTCAATTATTTTGCTTTCGTAAGTTTTTGAGTTTTATTTTTGGATTAAATTTTCCATAAGGAATACTTTTTCAAACTAAGATTTAATTGTTCGAATTACATAAGAAAAGAATTTTAAACAATTTTTCAAATAGAATAAATTGTTTTTACGTCTGAATTTAAAAGAAAAAAAAAATTAAACAAAGGGTTGACGTTTTTGTTTCAAGCGTAAAACGCTGGTAACAACAGTTTTCTCCTAATTTTCCATTTAGTTGGAGTCAAGAAAAATTTCTTCGACTAACTAAATTTTACAATGAATGTTCTCAATATTTAAATGAACGAAATTTTCATTTTTTACTATTACGACTATACTATTTGCAATTTATTCATTTTTTTACTAACATCAAAATATTTTCTAATCATTTCAATGCTCATGAAAATAGATTAAAAATAATGGTCACGCGAAAATGAATATTGCAAGAAGGAAATCGCATTCGCAGATCTGAGAACGTGGGTAATCAGAAAAATATACTAAATTTCTATTGTATCAAGGACAAATTTAAAAATACAATTTTGCTCGTTGATGCGCAAGAATTTCAATTCAGTCAATAGAATAAAAATCGCTCGAAAATTTCAATGCGTATTTTGATAATTGAATCGATTAATTTTTTTTTTTTTTTATTTTACTATTACTCTAAAGAGTAATATTTTTCCGTAAAGAAAGAATATTATTTTGAAATTTTTTGGAAAAGAAAATTCTATTTGAAAAGAAACAGCGAAAATTATAAAACATCAACGGAGCAAAATTCAACGAATTTATCGAAATTCAAATGCTGTATGGATATTCAGCGAGATATTTCCTAATAATAACTGGGAGATGATTCTTCGGTAAATTGTAAGCATTGACCTTGAGTCTTGCTAAATGTGAGAGCGACGTGACTTCCTTGAGAAAAGGTTTTGTCATGTAAATATGACTGTATATTTCCCCACTGTAATCAATCCAAACTTGATTCTTCTGATCGTCCATTCTTGTCGAGTAGTCCACATAATATTCAATCATTTTAATCGGACATCGAAATAGTGGCATTGCCAATGCAAGTCTTGGCTCAGCGTCGAGGCGAAAACGTCCCTGAAGAAAGTGAACCCTCACGGATGTGGGTCCACGTTTCGTCTGAACGGAAACCGCAAAGGAATACCTGCTATCGGAACTGTCTCTCATCAGCCAACTTCCAACCGGCGAATCCTTGAGGAGTTTTTCACTTTCTTGCCAGGTCATCCCTTCGTGATACCAGCCAGTTGTTTGCAGAAGCTTTTTCACTTCGTTAAGATACGTGACATCCTTCTCCATCATTTGACTATTGAACGTCCAGGGACATGGCATCAGCCATGAAACCGGTGTACTTGGATTTTCATCATTTCTCTCGATGAATGAATCATCGATCGGCGAGTGTGGTTCCGTCTCAATGAGTCCTCCGCCATTCAGATTGTTCAAATTTCTAATATTATAGTAACCATAAGTGTTCCTCACTGTATTTGTTGTCGCAGTGATGTTGACAGTGCACTCTCCAAGACTCGAGGGAAGTTGTACAGTCGCGTTCACTTGAATCTGAAGATCCGGATTCACGCGTTCAATGTTGTTTGCCTGCAGTGAAATATTTGAATGCGAATGACAATTGAATCTATTCGAGGCACAAGCGGACGTTCGGTTTTGATTTCTCTCGTCGATGATTCGTCTAGTGCCAGGCAATTCCTGACAACCACTCGGCGGTGACAGTCCACATTCTTTACACGGGAAGGTGCATTCATTTTCGACTAGTTTTGGACTTGGAAGATTGCGAAGTTCCTCCTCGTTCATTATTGGCTCAGAGTCTTCCATAAATTCGGTGGAGAGACGATTTTGCAGTACGAAACCACCGCCGGTGAGATGGGGCCTCATTTGAACGGGTGATTGAAACAAAACACCCGAGTCAATGCACTTGATGACACAACCTCCGGAATGATTTCTCGGTGTTGTGATGGTGACGCTTCCACCTTTGTGATCGCAATTGGTGGTAATGTGGCACGCTGATGGTGGTAGGAGATCCGGTACGTCTTGTTGCTCATCATATCCCATTCGTGACAGTTTCACATGATTCGCGATTGAATGAGGTGGACTGGAAGTCTCGTCATTGACGGGAAAACCATGTCCCACCCTAAAACTGGGTGTCGTCAGACAATTTTGATTACCAGTTTGAATAATCGTTGGTCCGTGCACGATCGTTGGTGCATTGATAAAGCAACTATTCTCGCTCGTGAATCCACGAGGCACCAGAATACCACCACCGCTGTAAAAATCCATTCGCTCCGCTGGTTGTGGCGCCATCAGTCTGTTACTCTCTTCTTGTCTCATTGTTGGATTACAGCATCCAGGAGCTGGGAATCGATGCTGACAATTCGGACACATCACCGTCATCATTTTGGACGATGGATTTCCAACTGTTCTTTAATACAGCATCACTCGCCAAACGACAGTCTGCAACAAGAAAAAGAATCATAAGATCACTTAATAAAACAAAGTTGATTAAATAAATCGAATACTTTCAGAAATCACAATTATTATTTTTTCTTTTTAATGGTAAAAATTGGTAAAGTTTCCGTATATGTAACAAAAACGGCATTGTCTGGCTTCCGAGATTTGGTTCGATCCAATCGAGGCCATTTGAAAAACATTCCTTGGAAGTCAATCAACAGTCGCGGCCAAAGGAACCGGGAGCATTAAAGGTTTTCGAGAACTCCTAATGTTCCCGGTTACGTGGAACGCCACGGTCTGACCTCGTAACAGGTACAGTCCTCGTCAGTCAATCGTTACGATTCCTACCAAAACGGTGTGTTAGGACAAAAGCTTTCCACCAAATACCAACAATTCTCCCAATTCCTCATCGACATTTACAGGGAACAGGAAAAATTAGAAATTTAAGTTCATCAAAAATTAACTTTCAAATCCTGATTGAGAGATAAATCTTGAAACAAAAAATGTTTTCGATTTTAACAATCTCACGCTTCGTTTCGCAAAACCACAAACAACACGGATCTAATAAAATTGTTACGATAAAAACACGGCTCGAATTTTCTAGTTAGCTGCCGATACGACTACTAGAAAGTCATAAATTTTGTGAAATCGTCCTGAGAAAAGCAACAAACTGGACAAGTTTTGCACAACTGCCACAGCATTCAACAAATTATTTATTATCGAAAACTATATCTCTAACTGTACAAAGATTTCGGGCTAATGAGTAAAAATAATCTCAAGTGTCAAGCGTATTACAAAAAGAAAAAAAAACTGCAACCAGTAGAGGAGAATAATCAACAAACTTAAATCGCGTGAAAGAAATCAGCGACCTGAAAAGGATGAGCACGACGACCATTTATTTCATACTGAGAAGGCGTAATGAAAAATCTAGTAGCTTGAAGGAAAAAAAATAAACAAGAATTTTTCTCGGTATTGTAGCGAGAAATAACAATTTTCAGTAAACAAATTGTTAACCTACTCTTCTCTGTATTTCAAAAAGGCATTGTAAGCAAATAAATTTTAATTGAATTTCACAGGAAAAGAGTTGAACAAAATGGATTTAGTAAAAAAAGGGCGTTTGACCAATGAGTATGAAACCCAATCAGAGGAGGAGGAAGATGACGACGAGGAAGAGAAAATTTTGTTAACAGTCCGTAAACAAAGAGACAAAACTGATTGGCGGCAAACAACAATACACTCTCCTGAGCGTAATAATGATAATATTCTTTCATCACACGAAGCTCTCGAGGTTAAGTCGGCCGATAACCTCGTGTCGTTTCCTCGTAATTGCCGGTTCTGAGATAATTACCAGCCACTGAATGAGGAGTGAAAGGGAAGCGGTGACTCGATGAATCCGAGAAAAGAGAAAAGTCCCCTGCTCGCGAGTGTTTCAATCAATTTCTTTCTCTCCGCCCTTTTCTCTATTAATAAATCATCATCAGAAAATAATTTTGAGCGCTCAGAAAAATAGTGAAACTGGATTGGATTCACGTGAGATGATTTCCATGTAGGTATGCGAGTGGAATGTGTAAAATTGAATTCCACGAAAGCTTCAAGCACTTAGCACGTTACCGATAGGGAACATGAAAAGACAGCGGCATGGACGGGGTCCTTTATGGACATGAAACGAGCGCTTCATCAATAGAATCATTCCAAGAATCACGACTGCAGCCTTTCATAGATAGATTATCGCGACGGATTGCGAGAATCGCATGGCGAAATCAATCTTTCGTGGATTAAAGTGCGTAGTCCGTATGACTTGGGTTTTATTTCCGCCTTCAGCACTTCCCACGTTTCTCTCCCTACTCTCCATGATTTAAATAGGATGGATGACGCCATTGATTCAACCTTCATTATTCCATTTCTAATCGCTATTACTTTGTTTCCCGCATCTCTAATTATCATCAAAATGAAAAAAGGAATTCATTAATAATTATTTTTATCTTCTGCCACAGCATCTGTGTTTCCAAATGAATTATCATACGAAAGAAATTCCCTAACAAATGAATTTCTCTTATCACAAATACAGAAATTCTGTTTCTTAGGCAAATTTTACGATACCTACGCGTGATTCGCAGGCCACATGGCACTTTGCAAATAAGTTTGCGGGAAAAATGCAACCAGTTGCTTCCGCATAATGCCACACAAGTGGCTTTGAAAATTGATGATACAATCCCTTTCTCTAAAAGCCAATTGAAATTATTTCATTTTAGAATAATTCATTTAGATTTCCTTGTTCCAAATTTTGCTTAAAATAAATAAAATTAGAAAAGAAAGGATTTCTTTGAAAGTGATTCATACAAGTTCCAGAGCGGAGTTGCTTAGAAGAAATGAATAATTGACTCAGTCATGATTATCTCGACAAGTATAGAAAATTGATACGGCATAGTTACTACCACGAAATATTGTATTCATCTATCATATGAGATTTGCGATTTCAAAAAGATAATAATTATTCCGAGGAAAATTAATCGTCCATTCTTGGTAAAAAAAAAGTATTCACACAATATTCTCCTAATTATACCTTTTATTCTTAATAATTATTCTCTAAAGAGTTAAAATAATTCAGGAGAAATGCAAAAGATACTAAATCATATATTTATATAGATAATAACTAATGTCGGTCACTGATGATTTTTTTGTTTTTGTTTTTTAATCACGATAACGACACAATTTCTAAGTAATACATGAAACATGCAACAATGTATAAATTGGTAACTAATTGATCCAAAAAAGAGAACGTTTCTAGATAAAGTAATTTATGAAAAGTGTTACTGAGAAAAGCAATATAAAATTAAATTATACAAAATTATCATCGACTAAAAATATATATAGAATTCTTGACGTTAACATATTTTTAAGGATACTAATGAAACTAATATACTTCTATATATTTTTTCATAGTCGCTTTTTTTATTTACAAGACGATGATTTTTTTCTTGGAAAGCGATATTAATAACAAGTTAACAGCAGGGTCACGCGATAGGATTGCCTTCAAGGAACCAAATAGATTGACCTTGTCTAAAACGATTGTAACCACTGGTTACGTTTGTAAAATACGAATCTATTTTTGAAGCTTATATTCAATTATTCAATTGCATACAAAGAATATTTTGATTTAAAAAATTTTCAATTATTCCTTAATGGAAATTTTTTTCAGATGAATTTTGGTTAACTTTTTTTTCTTATAAAAAAAAGGTGTTTTAGTTTCAAACTCCCCAAAACAGATGGCAACGAACCGCCTTTAATCTTCGGTATCGACATTAAGTACATACGCGTCTTAACGTCTTAAGATCTTCGAGGAATTTAATTTTAACGAGGACAACCTATCACTTAGTCCTCCTTCACCCTTTTCTTATCTTTTTCTCCACCCTCTGTATATGTATATTCGTTTCTTATTTCAGAAACTAAAAAAAAAAGAAAAAATGAATTAAAAAAAATTGACAGTTTCATTCTGACTTCTATGATGAATAATTGATGAATGTACAATATAAAAGATCGAAGAATATTCGTCTCGCTAATTATTTCAATGATTGCGCTTGTTCTCACGCGATGAAGAGAAGGAATCGAGTCATTTAACATTGCAGTAGAATCGATTGTTCCACGAAGAAAATGTGGCGGGGTTTAACGGTTTTCTCTAAACGATTCGCTAAGCTAGAAATCTCGTATTCAACTGTCAGCGTAAAGTACATTTATAGGAAAACAGATAGAAATTTCCCCTCGGAGAGTGTCACGTGACTCATGCGAACTATGGCGATAATTAAATGGCACTCTTAAGGAATACCGATCGATTAGAATCGAGTGGTTGATACCTTAAAGGGTAATCGTCCATTTTCTCTCATTAATGATCAATTAATTCGCAAACAAGCAGAGTCATTTAATTCCTTAAATTATTCTATTCCCACCTTGCTAATTAAAAAGTGGCATATATTATTATTCTCTTTCTATTCTCATTTCATTAGTGCGATATATCCTAAACTATCGAATTAAACCAGAAAAAACGTACCATTAATCATTAAATTAACTTAATAATTGATTAATTCCAGTTAATTATAAATCATCAGTATTGATGAAAATTACCACATGATTGGAAACTATTGTTCACAACTATCAATTATTCTAGAACCTATTGTTTCGATATTCAAATTACTCTATAGTTTCTAATAAGTATCACTAATATGAGATGAATATTTATCGAAACTATTTTTGTAACCATTAACTGCAATTATATACTTACAATTAAATCAAATTTTCCACCGCTAAATGAATATTTCTTGCGTAAATTTTAAGTCAGGTCTCAAAATTTTTTCCTGGCTTTATAATTTACCTCCAAAATTCTCCGGTTAAAAATAGAAAAAAAGAAAGCAAATTCAAAAATTACTGAAAAAATAAAATAATTAGGAAAAAAATAGAAAAGAAAGAAAATCAACATCAAGTAGTGAAAGTTGCATTTCTTATTTTTAAATAATATAAAAAAATTCCAAGATGAAATCAGAGTATATATTCTTAAAATTTGTGAAATATTTGAATTCCAGTAAATTGCTAAATATTATGACTTCAATAAAGAACATGAAAGCTTTTAAAAGCAAGAATTTGGAATTATGTCCGTGTCAGTTGTATACGTTCCAAGTAGTGTAGTCACTAATTAAAAGGAGATAAAGATCGCGGAAATTTCGCATCCGCACGTACCTCGTGTATATAATTGCCATTTTTGTGAAAGTGACTTCTCTCTCGCGGTTAGATACTTTTTTCTTTTCTTTTTTTTTCTATCCTCCCACGACAATCGGCATTCTACTCATAAAAGAGACTCGCTTCAAAGTCTCTTTAATAGGCTCTTACCAAGAACTAAGTACTCTGAATGTTTTCTCACTCTTTCCTTCTATTTCTTTTAATTTCCCCTTCCACTCTTACGCTCCCACCTTTCCTCCCCTCACTGAATATGTCATGTTGGCGGCAAATTATCAGAATAATTATTTATGTAACGCATTGACTTTCTAAGAATAAACTGGCGCACACACTGCGGGATTAAAATGCCGCGACCATTGGAAAACTAGATTTAGAGTCGTTCATGTATATATAATGTTGATCAGTTGGGGACGCATGATGCATATAAGTAGTATCAGATAATTACGCAGCACTTCATTTTCCATGAAAAGCACATTTCCATTTCTTGGGATCATATCGATCACGGGGGGAAAATTAAAGACGCGCATAACGAGGGTTTATTATTCCCGGCTCGTTAAGGTCGCCACTCGTTTTTTACAACCGATTATCTCTAATAATAAACGCAAAAATATTTCACCGATGATGTTGGAAGATGATGATGATGATTAAATGTTTGTCATATATAGAAATTATTTACAAGTACTTTATCATTCGAGAAGTAAAAATTACTCTTTGTATTACACAACATAAATATAAAATAAGTATTTACTTTCTATAATTCCCTACGAGATTTCCTATAAGTTACGCAAAGGAATATGTTCATTTGCATCAGAGAAAATTGTGAACATCTTATTTTAAGATACAAGTACCAAATAAGACACTTATTTTCACAAAATGAAGGTAATTGACTTTTTCAAGGTAAAATACATATATATATGTGGAAGACATCGTTGACATTTGAGACGGAAAATTGGACATCTGCCATCGTTGTCTCTAAACTTTTGACGCAAAAGCATCAGACTAGACGTATCGTTTATAATGTTCCAAATTAATTTTCCAAGAAAGGAATATTTTTAGAAAAAAACAAAACCCACGTAGTTGCTTCAACATTAAAAAAAGAATATATATATAATTTTCAGGGAAGAGTTTCGATAAGAATAGCGAGAGTAGGAATGCAAACAAATTAGAAATACATACATGTATACCAATAAAAAATTATGTCAACAATCATTCATTTCTAATATCGTAACTGTGAAGGTTGTTCGATATACAATATGTCAAAACCTTTTCCGTGATACTTATTAATATTCACGAATTTCAATCTACGATATGAATAATCCATAACTATATTCAAAACTTATTGTAAACATTTTCCAAAAAATAATTTCGTGTGGAAACATGATAAAACTTTAAATATGTCCATGAATGTTGACTTTTAACAAATTTTTTAAACCTTGAACAAAATTTTTTTAGATTATCATTTTCAAACTATTGACAAACATGACTTCATAATTATTGTTTTAAAAAATAATGTCTTGTTTTCTAGACTCCCGTGAGGATTCAAAATTTATTTAGGTCAAAGGGTTTTAAAAAACAGAGAATTTGGTCTGAGAGAACGAATTAGAGTTTTAGAATTTTTGTAAACATAAGACTCATAAACTAGGCACTTAGACTACTCAAAACTTAAAGATTTGGAAAGTTTGGGCTGAGCAATTAAAAAATTGAAGTCCTAAAACTCTGGCATTAAGGACTGAGGCCCAAGCCCTCAGACTTAGAGATTAAGAACTTAAAAATGGAGGGCAAAAAGTTAAAAGACTCAGAAAGTGAGACAATAAATTGAAAATTATTCCTATGGAGATAAGATGATATGATTTGGGAGGTAAAGCGAACTATTGAGAAGCTGATTGCAGCTGATTGTGAGAATTCGCATCGCGTGCTCGCATTTATACAAAATACACGTGCGAATCGAGTTGCGCACAACTGCGCGCGCATGATGCGCGTGCACCAAGGGAGCCCGGTTTTACAAGAGAATCGGTATCTCGGCACGTGTGTCGACAATTCGTAGTATTTGTGAAGTAGCGCGAAGGCGAACTTCCGCGAATTCAACTCGGACTCGAGTAGCCGAGTGTCGTAGTGCCAGAAGGCCAAGCCCCCATTTAGAAGTCACAAGCAAAGGTTCTACAGACAGCATAATAGAATATTTTTCAATATTTCCAAACGAAAAATCATACAACACACGTCAATTTGAATGACAACAAGATTATCTCGCTAAAAAGTGAATAAATTCCAGGAATGAAATATTTCATTTTCAGGTGCTTGTTCAAAAATTTTTCAAATTCGAAATTAAAGGTGCAATTCGTACGATATGGTGTTTGGTTTTAACAAGAGGCAGTTTGAGAGCAGGTGATTGGCACCCTGAGATTCACGAGGAAAAATTGACCGTACGTTAATTATTTTCAAGTTCGAGAGCCGGCTGTTTCAAGTTCTCGAAGGGACCGAACCCTCTTTTCGTGCACCTGCCGTTAACAATAATTTGGTAGCGAGAGCGAGTCGCTGCTTTGTATATCTAACCAAAATTTCCTTGGAGAACTTTTTTTCTTTCCCACCTTTTCCAAGAAAAAGTCTTTTTTCTAGATACAAGACACACACAAACACACACGAATTGTCTGTTTTTCTAGCATAAAAATAGAGATATAAATGCACGTCTTGAGAGGAATTATAGACTTGAAATTATAAGAACTCGTATATACGTATACTTCGAGGAACTTTATAAAACTTTCATAAGACCTCAAAGTGTACATTAATAAGTCCTCTACGAAAAAAAACCTAATAATATACAGAAAAAAATTAATTACATATAAATTGACAAAGAATTTTCAGTCGCTAATAATTATTTCCACTCTGTCATATATATATCTATCTCTCTAAAAGAATCTACAGCTCTTGGAAAAAAAAAGTTTTATAACGTTTCAGTGACAAAAGCGTTGTCATTAGAAAGGAAATGCTATTTTCCGAGAAGTTATTGAAAAAAAAGTCAAATAAACTAAATTATATACTTTACAAAAAAATATATATGAAATTTCTAGACCTTTTTAAGACTTTCTAGAACTTTTTAACATTCTCAATAACATTTTAAGAGTTCATTTCATTTCTTGAAATTGAAAGATAAAGAAAAGTAGAGCATTTAAAGAGTTTTGGAAGATCGATTTGCTTGGAAAATGAAAAACTCAATCATCAGTATAATCAGTGAAAGAATTATATTCATTCACTGAAATGATTTTTAATTAAAATACTACATAATGACCCAATTCTAACAATAAGTTACGCTTTCAAGTTAAACAGGAAATCAAAATTCCCTTAACACGAAATTGGTGAAAAAAATAACAACATCAAGTCTACCGTGAAACACAAACTTCGGCCGTATTTTTTTTTAGTGATCCATTGCCAGTCATTTTCAAAAGAACTGTTTTTATGTATAACTCTTAGGAAATGTAGTTACTGGAGCAACAAGTGTCGTTCCTTGTAATTCTACAGAGAGCACTGTTTACAGAATTCCTTCTTTTTCTCGTAAATGTCGCCTGCACAAAGCGCACCTCCTGTGAATCGAGTAATAAGCTTTTAAAATTCTACTCAAAACAATTACTATACTAAGTCTTTTCATGCGACTACTTTAGACTTAATTATACACATAAACATAATTATAATCCGGTACCGCGAATCGTTATTTATATGCGCACACATCACCTTCCATGATAAAATGTTAAAATACAATTTAAAATAAACACATTATATTTTTAATTGCAACATCAAAGTAGTTAAAATTTTAGCTAATTTAACTTACAGAATTTATTTATAAAATTTTTAAAAAATGGTGAAAATTTAAATGAAATTTGATTTAAACAGAAAAAAGAGGCACAAACGACGTTTGAAAAAACACAAGTAATTTTATGCTCGTAGGTCAGTGATTACGGACTTCTGTCGAACTTGCCGATTAAGAATTCACATCAGCACATTAACATTCTCCGAGAAATGATCGATAATAACATTTTGACTTTATTTTATATATTGGTCTCAGATTTCCGAGAATAGCGCAAAAATCCACGCTATCATTTCAGGTGGTATAGAAATAATCCGAGTTGTTAATTTTTCCATTGGGAATCACAAGATAAGAAATTGACGAGTGAGACAAATCTTTTTAAACTGAGTTTTAATAGAGTCAATATCTTTCAACTATTCACTATAATATAACAGTCATGGCAAATAAAATATGTTATCAAGAATAAAAAAAATTATTATCTAAATTCAAAATTGTCTCTTCCGCGAAATTCATCACTTGTCAGCTGCTTTCAACTCAACAAAAAACTACTCCCTAATGAAGAAATTAAAATTAAACCTCTCAAGCGCAAAGACCTCTTTCAAATTTAAGTGCTTCTCTCTTTCTCTCTTTTCAATCGGACCAAAAAAAACAACCATCGAAAAAAAAAGATGTTTTAAAAAAAACTTAGATCTCTAAATCAAGTCAACCTGTGACGACAGAATAGTTCGTTATTTTTGTTGCGTAATAACAAAACGTGTACAATCAAACCTGGATGAGTGACAATCAAGTATGTAGAATGAGACAAAAAAATTATGGGAAATTCAGCATATGAATAGAAGAAGAAAGTTTGAATAATGGGGTCAAAACAGAAGGTGGAAAAGACACGGGGAGAAGAATTGAATGCATACAAACGTAAAGGGAAGTAAGTAATTTACGTGGAACTCGAGCGTTTTCACTCGAAATGGAATTCAAGATTCCGAAAACTCAAAGCTATATTATACCAGTAGTCGTTTCGCGATGGCAATCGGGTGTATAGACAAGCCTACGATTTTGCACTTCTCGCGATAAATCACCGTTACGCCGTCTTTACCATTCGCATGCGTTGTAAAATCAACGAGACATTTAAATCAGATGTTTTACGACCTCGATAATGACTCGTCTATTCTCTATGACAGTTCCGCTCTTTCATAATATTTAAAACTGCAAAAAATGAATAAAAAATAATAATAAAAGAAACAAGAGATGTGAGACGAAGGAAACTATCAGTCGAAATCGAACGTCAAATAATCAAAATATATTTTCCGAAACTAATTCATTAAAATAACAAACCAGTTTGAGAAACGCCCTCATTGGCACCCCATTGCATCTCATTGGTCCATTTCAAAGAGAAGCCAATGAAATTAGCAAGCGCCCTCACACTGAATGCCGTCGCTATTGTTTTAACTAAAAAACCACTAAACTTACAGTAAAACTATTCATATTCATGTGAACCGTTGTTTCAAAATAATCATGAGCAAAATCGTTAAAAATTAAAATTTCCTGAAAGAGTACTTAAAATAATGTTGTCAACTACCGGGTAAATCAACGCTGTTTTTCTAAATTCACACAATGAATGACATGTGAAAAAGAACAAAAAACATTTGCATAAAAATTACTTCCTGGAATTCGCAAAGATGTATCGTTAATTTGCATCTGACATGAAACACTTTTCCCTAATCAAGAAAACTTTACGACATTGGCACGTGTCCTTACAACGAAACGCGAAATTTATTTCCGCGAACACAAAATAGTCATAAACAATATTTTAATTTTTTATTTTAGCCAATGGAGAACAAGTTTTCATTTAAAAGTATAAAACGTTCAAATGACATTGGCCTCTTATACATTATCATTTTTTTTCCTTCCTCGAAACACAAGTGGCTTTTTGTCGCACATGGTTCGACATGACATTTGAATTATATTACGCGCTTTTCAACGGGAACTGAGTGAGCCGATGCGCTTTACTTCCTCGAAATATAGTTGCTGTTGATTAAAAAAAGAAAAGAAAAAAATTCCTCTAATGCGATTTTCGTTCGAAGCAAAAATCTCGAAAGTGATTCTTTATACTTTGAAATGAGTCATAAATAATATCTCTCGGTCCCAAACAGGAATAGAAAAAAAAATGAAAAAAGAATTGAATAATTCCACTAAATTTGAGTTTAGAGAGGCAGAAGATGAGATAAATAAAAATTCGTGGAAGGTCCGATTGAAATATTCTCTCTCTTTCTCTTCGAGAGGATTGTTTCCTGCCATCTTTGGGAAGCCTCGTGCACCTGACTGTACAAAATTGGAACTCAAGTATGAGGAGGTCCATTGGGACAAAAATCGTATTTGACCATGAGACTGAAAAGACTGTGAAAAGAGGGACTTAGTCCCCGCGCTACCTGGCTTCGACTTCTCGACAACAATTATCCTGAGAAACGTCATGGACAGAAAAGAGAGAGAAAAAGACGTGAATCGTTCTCTCTGCTCGTCTCATTCTCGCAACTGGTACGAGTGTCCATCTCTCACAAACGTAACTCAGGAATGCAGAGGGAAGAAGATGGAAGAGAGAGAGCTTTTTCTTGGTAACACAACTCCAGACGCGAGTGGGAGTCTTCAGGGAATCTCGCATCACTGTTTCATTTTCCAAGAGAAAATGATGAAGGAGGCTTGAACAAAAAAAAAAGAACCCATCAAGAAAAACTATGAGAGAAAGTCTTTTCTCACTATCAGTCGGCCCACGGCAAGCATTCTCGAAATGAAATCCATCCCCTGGTTACTAATTTCATTCCATCTAAACTTCAATGACCCACTTTGGAATGTTTCTCAACGAACGGGAAGAACCCTATCGACTAAATTAAACAAAATGCAGATTAAATCTATTTACGCAGAGGACAAAAAATTGATAATTTCTATTATCGAAACTCATGTTTCGATAACTTAGAAAATCACCTATTATGCTTTTATAAATATTGAACATTTCTGAAAATCGTATATGGAAGCTAAACAGAGAAAATACACTCACGAGGAAAAATCAGAATTGGAAAGTTTCTAGGAAACAATTATGCAATATTTTCAAAGTAAAGTGGCATTTTTTCTTCCTTTAATAAATCGATGCTTTAACTTTAAGGATTTTTCAGCATAAATCAATGTAAATAGAGTTTGAAAATAAGCATTTGGTGCACGTGCATGTAACGAGCATTAGACATATCCGGTCAATCGAACAAGACTCGTGTTGCGGAAATGCATTGAGGCTTGTAAAACATCACAATTTCCGGTTTAGAAATAATAGTCCTTGAAAAACATACAACGAACAATCGCTTACTATTAATCACACCTTCACAATTTTAATTGACTTCGTCTCGACTCTTACATATAGGTCAGACCATACAACCACTATGAATATTAACAGATGACATAAAAAAATACATTACAAAATGGAAACAAATTTTCATTTTCTCCAAATTTCAAGCAAATACAATTATTTTAGGAAGACGAGCCTCGTCATCATTTTTCAAAAGAAAAAAAGAAAGAAAAAATGTTTCCACGTAAAATTAGAAATAAAAGTGGTCGGACCGTTGAGAATACAGAAAAAGGGACCTCGTCCCGACAATTTCAGACTTCCAAGTGTGGCTACTGTTATCACATACCCACACTTTCACACACAAATACAATAATAACAAATTCTTTATTTATTTATAAAATTGATATCTTTTTGTTAAATATAAATTAATTTTATAAATATATATATATA
>JUFY01031447.1:0-28573 GCA_001855655.1 Leptopilina clavipes
TACATTTTTTTTATAATTAATAGAAAAATAATAAATTTTTCCATTCATAAATCTGAATTTCTATTTTTCCACTTTTTAATAAGATTTCTGTATTTCAATGAATTTCCAAAAACTTTTGGAAAATTTTCTCCAAAAATTAATAAAAAAAAAAAAAAAGCATTTAAAAATTATTTTCTTTTTACAGACTTATCAGTTTGAGTTCCTCGTGTGAAAAATTTCCAACATCTCTAATTCTTCTCGACAATGAAAAAGTTATTGGACATTGTAAAATTTCCTTAATACCCAGCATAGACGATTGCTGTGTTATTGAATCCTGTGAGTAAAGAATCCTGTAATAAAGAATTTTTGTCGTAATTGTAAGACTTTTTTTTAAATTCAACTTTTTCCGACTTTATTTTTATAAAATGGAAAAAAATTTTTTTTTTACTTATTTTTATAATAAATTCGAATTGTATATGTAATTAATTAATTTTTCCCACTCTCCAGTTATGATTAGTCGGGAAAATCGATCGCAAGGCTTGGGCTCAATTTTATTGCGAGGTGTCGAGCAATATGTGGCGAAAAAAGGAATAAAACAAGTTCTATTGACAACACGCGATCAAGAGGGATTCTATCGTAAAAATGGCTATTCAATAAGCGAGCCATTAAATCTTTATACACTGATGGATTATATGAATTCAATGAATGACAATGATAAGGAGAAGAATATAAATTTCATTAAAAATATTATCATTGAAAAAAGTAACGAACGACGTAAGGAGATGACACAAATTAATGCATTTTCAGGAGCGCCACCTCCGCCACCATTGCCAAATCTCATTGAGAGAAAACGACAATACGAATCGCCTTACACTTACATGTGTAAAAAATTGTCTTGAAATTTACACAAATTCAAAATATTTTTATTTATTTATTTCTTATTTATTAAAATAACAACCTCTATACCTCTCTATTGTAAATATTTAAATATACATACAAAAAGAAAAAGATTTACGAACTGATTGTATCATCAAAAATGTACAAAATAGATAAAATACATATATATATTATATTCTTTTCTTGTAAATCTTGAAAAAAGAATTATTTTCATTTATTATAATTATAATAGTAGAAAAGATTAATATTACAATATTATAAATATTAAAATAATTTTATAAATATTATAATGTATTTTATATTATATAAATATTGTAAATATATTATAATAGTATTATAATTAATAATAGAATTCGTCATTTAAATTTTTTTTTCCTTTTTCTCTGTATTATATTTATTATTATTATTTAATTCTTAAATTTTTATTTAACTATTTTGTAATTTAGGAAATTTGAACTATAATTTTGTTTTATTTTTAGTATTTTTCGAATTGATAATTACTAAAAAAAATTTTTTCTTTATACTGATGTTATACCGCAGACTCGTTGATAATGCTCAGGTTTGTCAAGGCAATCGACGAGAAATTCGGCTAAATAAAATTTTGAGATAGTACGACCAGGAGATTCGTCGTGTTTCACAGTGACTATTGAGTGGCGTTCATCTGAAATTTTAATCGTTTTTTAATGATAATAATAATAATAATAATAAAATAATTATAAGATTACGATCTTAAAGTCGATCCAAGGCCTGTTAATTAAAAAAAATAAAGATAAAAATTGAAATTTTTGGATCCAAATGAATTGAAAAGTAAAGATAATGAAAAAATAATTATAAATAGTTTTATATTAGAATATAATTATATTATAATTAGATACATTGGAATTATTGTCTGTTTACCTGCAATATGTGGAGGAAATACGGATATCCATTTTAAACCACTTTCTTTAACCAAATTATACATTTTTTGATGATCTGCATTCAAATCTTTAAAGACTGGAGGAACTTTTTCCGGTTCATAAAAAAGAAAGGCTGTAAAAATTTGTTACATTATTAAATTGGCATTTAACAAAAAAATTGCCAAAAATTAATTTTAAAATACATATTTCAATGGAAAAAAAATTCTTTCTTATATTCAATATTTAATTGTATTCAAATAATTTTTTCATATAGTAACAATAATTACCCGATAAGCAAACAGAAATCAGTTCAACGTTGTGCTTCTTCATTCCGTCAATTATATTTTTTATTCCCTCAGAAAAGAGTGTTGTGGGTTCTAAAAAAACAATAACGGAAAAATAAATAATAATATATTAATATCTTAATATAATAATAATAATAATTATTATTATTAAAATAAAAAATATTCAAATTTGAAAATTTTTTGAAAATTTGTTTGTAGAATTCAATTCGAACTTACGCAAATTGTTACGTGTGCCAAGTACAACAACAACACCATTTGTTCCTTCAATTGCTTTTGAAACTTGTTCAGAATTTCTTACGTCTCCAACATTTATTTCAATTTTTCCCTTAAATTTTTCCGGTACTTTCGTTGCGTCTCTCACCAAAACTCTCACATTTAGACCTGTAACGATAAAAAACAAATAATAATAATTATTATTGAAATTTCCTTCAATTAAATTTACAAATTTTTATGATTTTTAATATTAAAATAATCGCGTATTTTATTTATTTATTTTTTTTTTTTTATAAAAATTGTAATTTCAAACTTCCACAGAACCAAAATTTTCTTAAATTGAAAAAAAAGAAATACAAATTTTGCCAATTGTTATAATTTGAAAAAGAATATTTTTACTTTTTATTATTTCTAAAAGTCATTTAAATTAATTAAAATATAAATTTACGCCGATAATAGTTTATTGAAATTTTTGAAAAGAATAAAAAAATTTTTTTTTTCATAAATATTAATGAAAAATTTAAAATACTTGAAAATATGTTATCAACATAAATAATAATAAATTAAGATTATTTATTATTAATTTTTCCTAATTTAAAACTTTTATTACTATTATTACTATTAATATTTTATTTAGAATCGAAAAAAGTTCGAATTTAATAACGTCTAAGAGAGCAAAAATTATTACTGATTTAATATAAATTGAATAATATAGAAATTCGATATTAAAATTAATTTTAGTAAATATTTTTAGAGTTACAACGATGACTTGTAGCTTTTGCATATTGACATTATGTGAAATTAATTTATGTAATAGAGCCACGAAGTTATATAATATTATTAATTTTCCAAAACTCTGATTGTAAGATTTTTTTCGACGTATTTTAATAAAATACGACTTTTTCCGACTTTAATAAAAAATGCGCGCAACTTTTTCCAACTTTGATAAAATATGACTTTCTAGAAGTATATTTTCATTTAAAAATAATTAAATAAAAAATCGTTTCCCATATACTATTTTACTTTTTTCTTTGCTAAGAAATTTGCCATGAAACATACTATTATCCTAAAAAATTGAAATTACTGTCAATTAAAATAAAAGAACAAAAATTTAGTTTTTTAAAATTGACTTCTCAGTTGGACTTGTCTTTGACATTTTTGTTAATTTAATTCCTGAGAATTTTTCTAACTGGAAACTTGATTTATCTTATTAACATTTTTTAAAAATCAAATATAATAATAATAATACCTAATAATTAATATTATAACCAAATATTTTCACCATTTCAACTAAAATCTTTGCCAAAATTATGAATTCGAATAAATTTTATAAATTAGAGTTGAAAGAAAACATCAAAACAAGAAAGTTTAAAACCTTTAGAAAATCTTTCCTACCGAATTGAAAACTTGAAAATTTGTCTCAATTCAGTTTTGAAATATTCTAAATAAAATTTCTTGAAAATATTCTTATTTATATTAAATTAAAAAAATTAGTAAATTTTATTATTTAATATCTAATGAAAAAATATTGATTAATTAATTAAATTTATTAACATAAAAAATCGACTAAGGCCTGTATTTAAATGAAAATATTAAAATCATCACCAAATAAATATATTAATTATGTATTAAAAATACCTTTTTGAACTGCGTGTTCCAGGGTACATAGTCCGGTATTTCCAGTTGCGCCAAAAATTACAATTTTCGTCATTTTCGTATAGAAATTTAAAAAATTTTCTTGTCAGAAAATGAAATAAATTTTTCTGTTTGACGTATTCAGAGAGAGTGAGAGTGTACGTGTGTTTTATATTACACGGTGAGTAATAATGATTTAAATTTCCAGGCCGACTATCAGACCGACTACGTGACTTTATCCAAGTAACACTTGAAACATTTTATTTTTTTTCACGTACACTCCCACGAGTAGAGTGGCGCGTAGAAGCTTCATTGAATTTATTCGAATTTATGAAAGATGACGATCGACAATGAGAATGCACCTTAAAGTCTCCATTTTTGTTTTATTTTATGTGACCATCACACCGATCAGTGGACCATCACACAAACGTAGTCGTGCTGTTTTTTATTCCGCTTTAATTTATTCCGATTACCTTATAAGGTGCGAAAAAAGTTTCTGTTGAGTAAACTATACAGGTATTTAAAAATTTCTTTTAAAAAATATACTTTCAATTTTTTCGAATATACAAAAGAGAACTGAGAAAATTCTATATTTATTGCCGGTACGTATAGTTGTCAATTTACCGTTACAATTTTTATTCCTTTCAGTATATTATATTTTGAATTTCTTTCCGAATTCTTTTCAAAAATTTGTTTAACATTTGGTTTTAAAATGCAATTAAAGTAACTTGCGTAATAATATAATAATACATAACCTCAATTTTTTGACACCTAAGTTTCATGCAGTTCGCAGTTCTGGATTTTACAATTATTTATGAATTTCAAATAAATTTAATTTTTATTTATTACTTACAGGCCTCGGATTGTTCGACTTTTTTCCAAAAATGCTTCTTTTATCGACTTATTTTGATAAAGTACGAGTATTTCAACTTTTTCGACACATTTAATTATTTAAAAAAAAAACAATAATTTAGTATAAAATTAAACTTGATTCAATTTTTATAGTGTGAAATATAACTAATTGATTTATTTTTTAATTTTGAAGTATATTTTTATTTAAAAATTGTATTGTATTATATTTTTTAATCGACTAAAGCGACTTTTTTTGCGTCTTAATGTCGATCCGAGGCCTGTGGAGTGTAAGAGAACTATTTTTCTAATAATTTCAATTTTATCCCAAAATTTAAGTTTAAAAGTAAAGAAAATGGAAGCAGCCGTACAGCAGAAACTCGTGGAAGTTGCACAAAAAGTTGAGGAGCATTTGGACGCGGAAATTGAGCGTCTTGATAAATTGGACATTGATGACATTGAAAAGTTACGTGAAAGAAGATTGAAGGAAATAAAAAAAATTCAACATCAAAAGCAAGTATGGATTTCCATGGTGAGTATTAACAAAAAATTTTTCTCGAAATTAAAATTAAATTACATATTGAATTTATAATTATTTATTAAATTGTTCAGAATAATTGAAAAAAAATGAAATTTTTGTATTTTGTGAAGAAAAATAATTTTTTACACTATAATTTTTTTCTTTCTAGGGTCATGGAGAATTTTCGGAGCTTTTCGATGAAAAGGAATTTTTTGAAGTTTCGAAGAAATCGAAAAATATTGTTTGCCTATTTTACAAGGACGGTTCACCACGTTCAAAAATTGCAGAAATGCATTTGAATATCCTAGCTAAAAAACACGTGGAGGCACGATTTTGTAAACTTAATGTCGAGAGATGTCCTTTCTTAACAGGTGACTTCAATTTAAATACATATTTAATTTAATTTTCTTACTTTTTTCGACTTTCTTTCAAAAATATGCAACTTTTTCGATTCTATTGACAAAATACAACTTTTTCGACTTTTCAAGTGATCCAACTTTTAATTAATCTTAATTTTTTAAATTTATTAACATGAAGAAATTGATTTTTTTTACTTTTCTTTTACTTGAAATCAACAAAATGGCATTTTTTTAGCCTTAAAGTTGATTCGAGGCCTGATTTAAAAATTTATATTTTATTTAAAATTGAATTCACTATTTATTCAAAACCTAATTTGATATTTATTTTTTGCAGATCGATTGAGAATTAGGATAATTCCAACAATCGCCCTTGTCGTCGACAGTAAGGCAAAAGATTACATTGTCGGTTTCACTGATTTGGGTAATTGTGATGATTTTTCAACGGAAATGATGGAATGGCGAATCGCTCAATCACGTTGCATAACTTACAGTGGCGATTTAATGCATCCACCGGAAGAGAAGAAAAAGCCATGGTTAAATCAAAAGCAAAAATCAAAAACTATTCGTGGCAAGGAATCTGACGATTCAGACGATGACGATTAACTCATTTTACTCATCATCATTTTCAGATATTTTGGATAATATTCACTCCTCAATCGTTTATTTATTTATTTTTTTTCGTTTGCTCCTTGATGAATCCAATTGTTGTCTTTCAAATCTATAAGGTTGTATATTTTTTTAAACATTACACTATTTATACGTTTACAAATTCGTTGCGCATCGTCCCTAAAAGGAATTTATATAAAATATTTTGATTAAATTAAATTTATAATGTTAATTAATTAAATTTTTTACAAAGAAATCAAATAATAGAGTTACAAAAATTTAGTTAATTAAATTCAGTATATATGCATATTGATTTATAAAAAGATATTAATAAGTTGAACTTAAAAGAATTTAATTAACTTAATTTTACAAATTCTGGGAAATTAAATTTAAAAAAAAATTAATTAGTCGATACAAAAAACTAAATTGATTGGGAAAAATTTATTAGTTTAAATGTACATTTTTCAAAACTATTCAAACTAATCTAAAATAATTATAAATTTTTTATTTGAATAGTTTTAAAAAATTTGAAATTATTCAAAATGAATACAAAATTAATGCAAAATATTATTTCAAAAGAGCAATAAATAATTTAAAAACGAATTATATTTAAATAGTTAATTTTAATTTAAAAACGAATTATAATTAACTAATTAATTATAATTTCAAAGCCCAATTAATTAATTAACAAAAATCAAACAAGTTAGTAATTTGTGACTTTATTTATAATACAAAATAGAACTGTAAGCTTTTTACACACTTTTTTAAATAAAGCAATTGTAATTAAATAAAATTTTGTCAAAATTAATCTAATAATCTTATTTTCATTTAGAAATAGATACAAAAATAAATTTTTTGTTAGTAAAAATTTTGATGAAAAGTTAGAATTAATTAGGAAGGGTGGAAAATTTGGTTAAAATAAAATATATAAAAATATTTTTTCTATTTGAAACAAAAAATTCCCTTAATTATATTAGATACAAAACATTAAAAATTCGTTCTATTTCTCATGCTCAGGAATGTCTCTTCACTCATCGGTTAAAATTCATTTATATTGCGTGTGCTTAATTAGTCTCCAAATTATCAAATTTCTGGAAAAAAAAGGAAACAAACGGTTAAATCTTGTCAATTGACAAAATATGATTTTCACACAATGAACGTAGAAAATAAAACAAAATTAAGTCAAGAAATGGCACATAATTTATTAATAATCGTACTGGAATTTGTCCTTTGATTGTCAATACTTTTATTTCTCTCGTCCCAAAGTGTGAGTCCGTCACAAGCACAAATTTGCTTTGTATTTTGAAATAATCCCGAAGATCTTGCAATTATTCCACAAACGAGTCTGAAAATTGACAAGAAAAAAACATTTATTAAATTATAATAAGTATTATTATTTATTTATTTATTTTTAAAAATTGAGATTTTTTCTTACTTTTTGCCACTATTCCCGTCAATTTTCGACGCTGGACTGTTGCCCTTTCCAAAATCATCTGATTTTTCCGTAATAACCAAAGATCGGCCAATTATTTCCTGAACTTTTAGCAAATGATCGAGAATTCGAAATCTCACGCGTCCAGAATCGTCGGCGACAATATTTCCCAAATCGCCTACATGCTGTTAGAATAATTTAAATTGTGATAAAATTTGTAATTAGTAAAAAGTAAATTATATAAATTAATAAAAAAATTCCTTAAGAGATAAAAAATTTTTATTTCTAAAATTTAGTTTAATTATTTCAAATTATTATTATTTTATTAATTTAATTTCCATTTTTTACGCACTCTTTTCGAAGAGTCGTCATCCGGTCCACCGTGCGGCGAATTATGTGGATTAAAGTGATCGCCAACGCTAGAAAAATTAATTTTTAAACAAATTAATTAATTATAAATTATTATTAACTATCAAAATTACACACAAACGTATGTAAAAATTTATATGCCATCGTTTTTCTCAAGCAATTTCTAAATTAATTTAATTTTAATTTTAATTTTAATCATTAACAATAATTATTTATTTACAAAATTTTTGAATAATTAATAATTAATATTCTAATTGAGTGTCATTTCTTTCTCAACGGTTTCATACTTAGCAATTAATGTAGAATATAAAACAAATTTTTTAATTTTTGATGCGACATGAACATTTTGATTAATTAAATCCATTTAGTTTGATATTTTATTGGAGTAATCGCATGAAATATTCGATAAATATTACCTATCACAACCTTGGGAAATGTCTCCGCATTCGTGAATATGTAAACCGTGAGCTCCTGGTGATAAGCCATCGATTGTGCCATCGATTATGCAACCTTTATCAATTTGGGCGAATCTAATAACACCTTTCGCGGATTCGCCAAAACTGTAACCGGAATTTCCGCCCAACATCGAAACAGCGCTAAATGATTCAGAGCCTCAAAAAATATTTTCAATTTTCATAATTCTATGATTTTCTTTTTCCATAAATAATAAGAAAATAATTTTTATTAATTTTGATATTTTAATTAATTAAAAAATTATAAAAAATTATTTTAATTAATTAGATTTTATAATAACTTCATATTTTAATTAATTAAAAAAATTATAAAACATAATTTAATTAATTAATTTAAAAATAATTATAGACAAAAAATTAAAAATAATATTTGATATATTTACCTCCATAACCTTTAAAAACGGCTTTTTTCCCAGTGCTCTCGATTTTTTCCTGAATCAAAGAATAGGGAAGACTTGTATCAACAACAACAGTTCCTCTTTCCAAAGAAATATCAACATTTTTAATGCCATCGACATTTGATAAAGTATTTTTCACCGTATTGACGCAATTTTGACAAGTCATTTGCACTGCGAATTCAATCTATAGAATAAGAATATTTAAATAACAATCCAAAGAAGTATTTAAAGAAATTTTTTTTGCAATTTTCTTATCACATTTTTTGTAAATTACAATTCTGATTCAATAGATTCTTACCAAAATTGACGACATTATGGCAAAATTGAATAAAACCCCGTTTAATATAATGAATATAATTGCGAAATATTTTTCGCAAAAAAGAACAACAATAAACGCAATAAACACGTGTTTCAGGTTAGAAAAATGCAAAAAAGTTTTTATCGTTTTTATCGACAAAATGCACAACTCTACGATATCGCTTGTCGATAATGTAGCATTTTAACCTAAAATTCTGTAACCATAAATTCTGGAAAGAAATGGTAATTTTTAGTATTTTTGGTATATTTTCCTATATGTGTTTGACTCGTTTGACTTTATACATTTCATACATTTCATACACTTCATACAAGCATGAAAAGTGAAAATTGCGTCAATGTGTGCTGTTCATTGTTTTTAAACCGAGATAACAAAGTAACGAGTGCATGGACTGAATAAATAAGAGATCATTATATTCCATATCTTCCTCTTCTTTGCATATATATAGTTATCACGCAAAGTAGTTGTGACAGCTTGAAAGTTTCACTATTGGTTTATTTCAAGGAAAAAAAAATAATGAAGTGACAATGAGAAAAAGAAACAAGTGTACTTTATGAAATTTGATTTGAATTGTGTTTTTTCTTAAATTGACAATTGTGATTCCCTCTGTCGTTGTTGCAATTCATATGAAAGGTTATGTTTGTGCTGGGAATATTTTTGAGAAGAAAAAAAAGTGACCAACTGAATAGAAGGAGATGAGTTGGTTACGAGGAAGTCCTCTTGGGACGAATTTCGGAAAACAACGGTCCAGAGATTCTCCACCCAAGGATGCTGATCCCACCGCATGTTATGACAGTTTTAAGAAACATTGGCAGCAGAGCTATGAAATTATTTCCAGCACGCAGGTTAGTTTATTTATTCATTTTTATTTTCCTTAAATTTTTTCAATTTTCTTTCAAGGTTTTCCACTTATTTTTCTTTATATGATTCCTTATCGTTCGCATTTTCGTAATAGTAAATGCATTCTCATTTTTATCGTGTTCTATTAATATAAACAATGATAATAACTGCCCAGTGTGCTTTTTTCAATTATAGTATAAATAGTACGAATTTTGTTATTAGTCGAAAAATTCATAGTAACACGTCAGTTTTACGGTTTTACTAAAAATAAACGGTTTTGTTTTTTAACACTGAATAAAAGAAAATATTTTATTTACGAATGAATGCACAGGTAAACAAAAGAAAAGATAACATAATAATGATGATAATAACAAATCGTGTATTGTTATAAGGAAAAAATGCATTTTGAATGGAAAGTTAAACTTAAAATTTTAATTAATTTTATTTTAACGTTGAATATTGACATTTATTGAATTTTTTGATTTTAGCCTCCGAAAGGACATCCGAGGCAGGACGATGTTCTTGGCGTGGTGAATCATGTTGATCAGATGGTGACTCTCCTCTTGTTGGAACTACGAAATTCCACTCTACCTAATCACCGGAATACGGCGTCGCCTACGCACTCTCCATGTTTAGAGTACTTACTCAGCGAAAATTTACTTGATAAACTCTTCGACTGGAGTTTATACACAGGAAAGTAAGAAATCTCTCTTGCTTCATAAAAAATTAAAACCATTTAGAATTCAGTACAAATGAATACATGAAAATAAAATTCAATTTCAATAATTGATAATTTAAAATCGAAATTAAAATTTACTTTTTAATTTTTTCAACTTTTAGTTATTAGATTAGTTTTTAATTTCAAAAATTTTTCATTTTTAGTTTTAACTTGTTTTTATTTTCTTAATTTTTTAGTTTCAATTAATTCAATTTTTGTAATGTTTCTCTTAATTTCAACGTGTTGAAACTACGAACTTTGATTATTAATTTTTTTTTTTTTTGCTTTACAGATTTAACAACGCTGTTCGTTTGGAGCAATTAAAATTGTATGAGCTTTTGGTCTCTCATAATAGTGCACTTTTGGCGCATGAACCAGTGGCAAGACCATTGTTACGATTATTGGAACAATGCGCCAACGACGTTATGCCTTTCGAAGTCGAAAAGAAGCTCGTGATCTTACTTAATCAACTTTGTGTCGCTCTCATGCAGAATCTTGCACTTCTCGATCTTTTCTTTCATCCTAAAGCAACTGAGAAAAATAAGTGAGAAAATAATGATTTTTTCATTTTGTGTACAATTATTAATTTTTTGCCCTTTTGGAATTTAAAAAAACGTTTTTTTGTTTTTGCTTTAATGATGATCTCGGGGCTGAATGAAGGAAAAAAGCATTTTTTCTTGAAATAAATGGATTAATAAAATTTTATTTTCTTTGTAGGTTTCTTATATTTACACTTTTAATACCGCATATTCATCGTGAAGGAGGAGTTGGACAACAGGCGAGAGATGCGATGCTACTTTGCATGTCATTATCGAGAAAAAATGATCAAGTTGGAAGTTACATTGCTGATCCGTCCACTGGAGTTTGTTCAGTGAGTTTCCTATTTTTTGCTTTTTTTAAAAATTAATTTGTGAATATTCGAAACGTTTCTCTCTTTTCCTTTCACAAAGAATCAAATTTTATTCGAATATTTAATTTTGTTTGAAAATAAACATTCTTTTTGAAATCATGTTTTCTTGAAATGTTTGAAATAGTTTTTGAAAAATATTTTTTACTAAAAAGTGGATCACCTAAAATTATTAAAAAGTAATTATAAATAAGTTTCATTTGACATAAAATCCTGATTTAACATAAAAATATCTGCAAGAATTTTAAAATTGACTATGTTAAATGAAATTATATTAAATCAATTTTGAAAGAATTATTTTTTAATAATGAAAATTTTCTTCTTTCATTCTCTAAAAGGTGTTGGCGATGGTTATAAACGCCCTTTATTCAGACTTGCCGAAAAAATTGGATATCGAAACAGACGATTGGCATCGTTTGACACCTGACGATATCAATGATATGCCATCTCTCATGCAATTAATAAATTATCTCGAATTTTGCAATGCAGTGGCACAAGTTGCCCATCCACTCGTGCAAAAGCAACTTCTCGACTTTTTGTACAATGGATTTTTAGTTCCGGTTATGGGATACGCGCTTTTACAGGTAAATATGTTTTTTTTAATTCTGTTTGTAATTTCTTTTCTGATTTGTTATCACAATTTTTTTTTTACCTCTTTTGATGAGTGCATTGCAATTTTACCTTTCTTTGCTATTATTAAATCCTTTTTCTTTCATTTTTTTTTTTTTTTTTTTGAAATCCAAATTTTGAAGAAGCTTAAAATCATTTTTTTCAAAACCCATACAAATTTCCATTGTGTTGCGAGCTTTATTTACGTTTTTCAATTTTTTAGTTTGTAAATAAATTTTTTATCGTTAAACTAAATTTTTTTTCTAAATAAATTTTTATCGTTAAACTAAATTTTAAATTAAACTTTGTATCCATAGTTTATATTTTTTTTTAAACATATTTTTGTTTAACGGAAAAAGTTTTTTCCTTTTCTGGTAAAATTATCTTTTGTAGTAAAAATTGGTTTTTTAAAATGAATTTTGCTTTCAGTTTATGTAGTTTTTAGTACTTTTTTCATATGATTTTTGTAAATTAATTTTTTTAATACTCCGAATAGAATTTTAAAATAGTAAATTAACTTCGTTTAATTTAATTAATGCAAAAACTGATTCTATTATATTTTGTATTGGATAATTGGAATTTTCTGATAAAAAATTTGGATATTTAAAAAATTGAAAAATTCTAAATTGTGATGTTTGAAGTTTATAATTTTTTTTTGAGGCGTTTTGTGTTTTATGAAGGTTAATAATAATTTTTTGGACCATATTGTGTTTTATGAGGTTAATAATAATTTTTTGTGCTATTTTGTGTTTTATGATATATATTTTTTTTGAATTTTTCCTGTGATTGGTGGTGGTAAAAAGTGAAATTAAATTTTCGAAAAGTGAAATAAAAAACCAAAAAAATAAAACAAAATGATTCAAAATTGTGTAAATTTATAAATAATAAAAGGTTGAGGTAATTTGATGTAAATGTTTTTGTGGTTGTCGGTGGCTCTGAGGTGATTATCCATCTTGCTTTGTAGGATTCTCTTCACTTGACTATAGAACAGCTTGATGCACCGCAAAACAGGGTTCGTACCAGTCAAATACACCTATTCATTAAAGCATTAACTAATAATTAAAACAAAAATGCACGAGCTTCAATTTATTAGCTTTGATTAAATTCTCTTTTTCATTACATTAATTCAATATATTTACAGGTTTTTTTTCTCTCTAAATTTATCTTTTATTACAAATGTTTTTTAACTAAAAAAAATTAATAATAGTTAACAGTTTTTAACGTATTTATGCAAATTATTTTATCTTAACTACTAATTTATTTTAATTATAATAATTATTTTTATGAGAAATTCTATTGAACGATTCTATAATTATTCATTAAATCTTCATTATTTTTCTAGAGTAAAATTATAAAAGAAAATATTTGATATATTTTTCTGATAATTCTGAAAAGCATGCTAAGGGATGGAAACTGAAGAGATGGAGAAAATTTTTTGAAATTTTGTAAATTAATTTTCTTTTTTTGTGCTCTACAGTCATCAGTGGAGGATCTTCTTGCAGCGACAGCTTACTTTGATTTATTTTTACGTTCAGTTACCGAACCCGGGTTGTTGCGTTCGTTCGTTCGATTTTTATTGGAAGACAATTTTGACGATTGCCGTATTCTTGACAGTTTGATCCAAAGAATATCCTCTAAGTCTCGGGTGAGTTATTTCGCCCTTTTTTATAAGTTTTTGTTAATTTTTTATGTTTATGTTAAACAAACGACTTTTTCGACTTTTTTTCTATTTTTAATCGACTAAGGCGACTTTTTTGCGTCTTAAAAGTCGATCCGAGGTCTGTGTTTACTGAAATTTTCCTCTTTTTTTTTCTTTTTTAGCTCTGTATAGTGACACTCGCTCTTTTTGAGACTCTGATCGATTTAAATTGCGAGGATGTGATGCTGGAATTGTGTCTCGCTGCTCTGAGTCCCTGCAGTCACGTGATGCTGTCTCAACGACGAAGGTTACGCGACGTTGATCCATTTGCGCGTGCCGCCGATAAATTTCTCACTCTCGCGCCAAAATGCTGTCAGCCCTTTGCCATTGTTTCGACACCGCCAAATTCCTTGCCACCAGTGCCTTCATCAGTGAGGAGAAAAAATTCTCCAACAACGACAATGGACAATGTCAAGTCATTGCCGCCAATTGCAAGTAATTACAGTTCACGTACAACTGAAAGTCTCTATGGGAATTATCACGCCTATCTTTGTGACGCGCGACAAAAAATTACCTCTTGCCAAATTGCCTGTACAAATTGGTCGACTCTCTACGATGGGGAATCACCGCCACATGACAGTAGCAATACAAGTAGTGTCACAACTCTTGCCGATGATAATTTAAATACAATTAGTAATAATATTGTTGTTAATAATGACAACACGAGTGCTGTGACATTGAGCGAGGATGTCACTGATCATTCGCAAATGCAAAATATTCTCGACAATATTCAATCACTTTTGGAAGTGAGCGGTGGCAGTGAGGAGAATCTATTGGATCGTGAACACACGTCAATGAAAAGCATTTCGAGAGAGAATCAAGCGAAATTGGATGCTGACATTGCGGAATTGTTGAGCGAGGAAATTGCCGTCGTTACTATCGACGAGACACTGGATAAAAAGGGTAATTATCCTTTTTTACTCTTTCACAATTAAAATATTCATCAATTGTCTTACTTGCAGGTTGTCACTTATTTAAAATTTTGTCATATATTGTCCGATATTTAATTAAAAATAAAAATGATTTAATTAAAAATAAAAATGATTTAATTTTAGAATAATGAATAATATTTCAGGTTCTGACAGTGGGATTGACGAGTCAAATACGGCAATGAATTCTCTGTTGTCGATTGGAGAGAGCAGTGGATATGAGAGTTTTGCGTTCAAGGGTTCCGCGGAATCGACGCCTGACAATGAATCAAATGAGGATCGTATTAGCGAGCACGAGGAAACGATAATGGAATCGTGTAGCGAGGAGGCCAGTGTACAAATTCATGGCCTGAGGGAATCATATGAAACAATCTCGTCGAGTAGAGAAACATTGAGCAAGGAAAATTCATTTCGTCGATCGATCATCAATGGACAGCCGAGTGTTGGCATTTTCCTTGATGTTCTACTGAGAAAATTGGAATGCATGATGTCGAATAGCGTTTATGTCAATTTACATCTCACGGGACTTATCAGTAGGCTCGCGATTTATCCGCAACCTCTATTACAATCGTTTCTTCTCAATCATTCACTGGTTTTTCAACCCAGTATCCGATCACTGTTTCAGGTTTGTTTTATTAATATTATTATTTTTTTTTTAAATATTATTTCCCGTTTTTTATTTTGTTCTCGTTTATTTCCCTCTTGGAATTTTTTTCTGTTTTTCATTCTGAAATGAATTTTTGCAGGTGTTGGCGTCACTGAAACAGAAAATTGACCAATTTTTGTCGAAACACGAGGACGTTGATTTACTTATTGAGCAGGCGAGGAATTTTCTCATTAATCGTGAGGACAAACTTGTGAATGCGAGAAAAAATGCTTTAGAAGCTGCTGCAAGATCTTCAACGACAGAGACAAAGACTCCGACAAATAGCGAACCATTTGCGAGAGGTAAAGATTATTTCCAAGAGATAGTGAAAAAAATTTTTCCCAAACGTTACAATTTCACTTTATGAATAATAATTTTCATTGGATTGTAAATTTCTATTTTTTTTTAAATTTAGGTGAGCAAAAGAGACGGAGCTTAACTTCTTCACTGACTCAAATGTTTAGAAGATCAAGTGCAAGTTCACCTTTTTCCAGTTTAACGAGTCCGCCTTCCAGTATTTCCGAAAATCACCTGGAAATCGTTCCTGACGGTTCTGGATATCGGTATTTAATTATTCTATTCATATGAAAGGGTTTTCGCAAAAATTTGATTTTATTTATCCCTTATTTCCAGATAGAATTTTGACTTTTTCCCAGATCCCTATAAAAAAAAATTCAAGGAGAGTTCAATTGAATTAAAATTTCTCAAAAACGTAATTTTTAAAGAATTTTAAATAAAATTATTTAAAACGTAAATAATTTTTGAAATAAATATTTAATTATTATTAATTTCTTCACAGCAATTGAAATTTTTTTTTAAATTTTAGTTTAAAACCTTCTGAAATTCAATTAATTCTAAAAATTGCAACTATTTTTAACTAAAATCTTTTCTAAGTTGATTATAATTAATGACTTTAAGAAAGTTATTCTAGAATTTAATTTTCAACTCATCAATTTAGTTTAATAATTATAAATTTTTGTTAGGTATTACACGAAAACTTCATGGGAATCGCCGAGTGAAATAACGGCCGTGCAAAATGTTATTTTGTGCGCAGTCGTTTTGGACGAGTGGCTGAAGGAACTCGCGGCAATTACACAGGAGCACGCAATCATCTCCCTTGTCAGTTCGGAATTGAAAATTTAAGGAGGTTTAATCTACTGAATCTTCATGTTGGTAATGTTTTCAATTTCTACTTTCACAAAAAAATGATGCAATATCTCTGTTTGCAAGAAACAACAACAACAAAAAGAAAAAACCCAAAAATCGTGAGAATGCAAAAATTTAAATTTTGCAAAATTACCATTAAAATAGAGACGAAAAAGAAAAACGCATGTTTTTCTTTTTCGTTGATATTTTTTATCTTAATTTGTGATAAGGGCCAAAAAGTGCTCTACCAAAAGTATTCACACCAATTTTACGTGCAATGATACTGAGATTCTGATTTTATTCGGAAAAAGAAATTCTCGTTACATTACAAGCAAACTGATAAAAATGGGAACCCTTTCTTTATATTATTATTAACTGTAAAATTAAAAAATTTAATTTTACGAATTCGAAAATCTCAAATTGGGTGTTTTAATGCTTCCAACGCTTGCAATGTTATGAGAATTTTCTTCTTCACTTTTTTTCCAATCGAATTTCCCTTTTTTTTTTAACATAAATCAGAAAAATTTTTATCGGGCTTAATTTATGAAAAAAAAGAGACTGAAATCGGACGATTTTTCACTAAAAGTCGGACCAAAGATTTGAAACTGTTAATGTTCGCTTCTTTTTTTCAGTATAGATTTTTCTATTTATGTACAGAAATTTGAATTGTTTTTTAATTTTACAAATTTGTTTTGACAATTGATTATTTTTGGTTTAATTTTTATAATATTCTTTAATTTTTTCTCTAGTTTGAATTTTTTTTTGAAACTGATTTACTGGAACAAATTCTTCTGAAATGGTACAAATTTTGCACTTTTTATTTATTTCTGAACAAAAATTTTCTAAAAAAGAAAAAATTGCGAACAAAGTTTCATTTTTAGACTTTATAAAAATACGAATTTTACGCTTTCTTAAGGACAAAATTTCAAATTAGAAAATGATTTACAAAGAAAGTAAATTGAATTTTCAGTTTTTCAGTAAATAATTTTTGAAATAAATTGATATTACGCGATATTTCATATTTATATTATAAGTTTTACTTTTTAAAATTAAAATTGGAAAACTTCAAAAAGAAAAAAATTAATTTAATTTAAAATATTTGGCTATAGGAAAAGGATCAAAGTACATATTTTTAATATAGAGAAATCATATTTTTCGAGACAATAAGTATACCTGTAATACGTTTTGAGAATTACAAAAAAGTGTCAATAATGATTTATTTAAAAACAGATTTTATTTCGCAGGCGAAACATTTTTTTCTTCATTTTAACGCACATACACACTATTGAAGAATATGGTTTTTGCTGTATGTATTTTAGTTTTTATTATATATTTATGCGAGTGAAAAAATATATCAAAATGATCCATCCAAAATATTTTATTATATGGAGAAAATAAACCGAGCCAATATAAATCTTATATAATATATACACGGAGAAAATCTGTGTGAATTTTTTTTTCAAATATAAAAGTGTTGGTGTACATTGCGCGTATTAATATTTAGAATTTAGAAATTATATTATTATATGTTATATCAAAGAGGTTTTAATAAAATGCAAAGAGCAACGATTACACAGTTAATGAAAGTTTTTTAATTTCTTAAATGTGGAAATTGTGACACGCATCTGTTATAAAGGGACCTTAAGAGCAAAAATTTAAGGTTATGTTTGTAATTTTTTCTATATTTTTGCGGTTATCAATTCAAAATATTGTTAGTTAGTTCTCCCTGGTGAAGACGGAAATCAAGGGGTCCCAATGCGGTGCAAGTTTTAAGCTTTAAAAAAAATAAAATTCTTAAAAAACAGTAAATAATTAGTGTCAGTGGAGAAAAATACGAGTTAAAGGAATGAGAAAATAATAGTGAGTGTAAAAATATAACTTTAAGAAAATAAGGTAAGTTGAACTGTCAAATATGAGTCCAATACAGCCGGCAAAACACAAAGATGTATTTCTATATATCATTCTTGTTTTTATAATGTTCCGTAAGGGAAATAATTAAAAAGTTGATGGAAAAAATTGTACATTTAGAAACTGATTCAGTTTTGTCAAGCGTACAATAAGTGCAAAGCAGATTTTTTTCAGTTTTAAAAATTTACTTTATAAATTTACATGAATATAATACAATATGTCTTATAAATTAGTATGAAACTATAATTGTAAGTAAATAATACGTGTCTTCGCTGACAAAATAATTTGAGAGTATAAAAATATAATAAATTATAGAGTTGGTGTTTGTAATGCCTTACATTTTTCGCTGTATAACAATAGTTTATCATTTATTAGCATTTGAGTGTCTACCTATCTAAATTAACTGTCTTCAACTTTTTGTGAGCAATAATTCTAGAATTTACACCTCGAAAACAAAAACATTGAACGTGTGTTATATTACCGATGGTCGCTGAGATTAACATTTAAATCATCAAAAATTTTGAAATTATTTTTCATCAATTAATGATTGAAGCAATTCGTACAATAAATGAGGATGAGAAACAATCATGTCTTTTAAATCATTATGTTGAATTAAAACTTTGCTATTTTTGACAAAAAATGAGACGCATGTGTTTTTTAAATCACCTAATTGATAGTCATCGGCAAGTTTTAAAACTTGAAACACATTGTTTAATATTTCCAAATTTTTGTATAAAAATTCTATATAAACTTTTTTCAAGGATTCAATTTGATAATAATCCGCAATTTTAAAACATTCTATTGTTAGGCTATTAAAATTTTCAACTTTACCGGTATAGATATAATTGTAAATATTTAAAAACGCTTCGTATTCAAAGTCAATTTTAACTTCGTTAGTGAGATTTTCTTTACATTCGTGTTTAAACATTTGTGCAAATACAGGACTTACGGCAGCTAAAATAACTTTATGAGCACGAATTTTTTTCTCATTTAAATAAAGAGTTACGTCACTCAAATGTTCGTTATTCATAAAATATTTGAATCCCTCAAAGGACGCAATGTTTTCAGGAAAATAAAGATTCGATGAAATTTCGCACATATGTTTGATTTTACAAATTATAATAATTTTGTTAGCATTTTTATGATCCATTAAAGTTTCATATTCTGAAAGTGAAATGAATTCTGAAAATTCATATTCATCATTAATTTTATTAACCGAAAAATAAGCTTCTCGAGTAACTACTTTCACTGAGTCACTGTTCATGATCGTACATTTGACTTTAACCTGGGGATTTTTCTTAAGATTGTTACTTATTTTTAGGAATCCTATATATAATGAGACACGAAAACTTTTCTCTATCTCCAGTCTTAATAACGTTTCGCTGTCGTTCGTCATCGTAAAAGTTGGCGATGAGGTGCATTCTCTGAAATTCTTAACTTCCCACGTGTAGATTGTAGTCGTTGTGTCTTTACACATTTTTCAATATTAAGGCACCTGAAATAAAAAAAAGTAATTAATAATTAAATGTTACACTTTTATGTCAATCGCTATATAATATTTTAAATTTTAATATTGTTAAAAATATATTTTGTTCAAAAATTATAAACAATACAATTTTTATTCATTAAATAATTTTAAAAAAATATTTTTTTAACAATACTAAAATATTAGCGTTTGTTGAGAATGTTTTAATGCGAGTAAAATAAGTTTTATAGTTTTGAGGTTATGTTAACGTGTATCATTGCTGTTCAAAGTTTCTAAACAATCATAATTTTTATCCAATTTTTACAAACAGTAGCTTATATTTTACTCTCTGAAAGATTCTCTACATTTCTGTTAATTAAATTTTATTAACAATATATTTTTTTTTTAAAGTTATTGAACAAATAAAATTTGCGTTTTTTTCATATTTCTTAAACAAAATATTATTTAACAAAATTTAACGAGCAGGCTTAGACAAATAACATAAGAATTTCTCGCTTTACAATGGATGGGAGATTTTCTAAAATTGTGGAACTTATTTTTGAATAAATAAATGACCAATACAGTTATAAAAATACAATTTTATATTTTACCCTTTTATTTATTCTGGAATAATTCTTATTCTAGTATAAGGATTCTCTGCGAATCCAGTCAAACGTAGGCAAAATTGAACTATTGATTTTAATCTAACATTCCACTTATAATTTCGATTTTCCAAAATTTGTTTAATAATAAATGACAAAAATTCAAACTATTATATTGATTTTTCAACTCAGAAAATTCTATATATTATTTAATAGGATCTTGAAACACATCCGACAGAATGAAAACTAAATTTTTATTTGGCAATTTGTTAATCACACCTATCATATTTTTTATTTCTTTAATCAATGATCTGACGTATCTTATTTCCTAGGACATAATAAAGAAATTCTAATTCTAATTCTAATATAATAATTATAATAATAATAATTTATATTTCATACAAGTCTCCATCTACATTCCACAGAAAACAAAGGTGAATGACTTCTTATAAAAGTCAACAATTTATAAAAATACGATTAGTAAGTAATCCTAGTGTAAATAATTTTAGTGGGTTGAATGTACATCGAATAAATAATAATTGTCACGCGCTCCCAAGAAAGGTACCTAAGAAGCAAAAAATTTTAGATTATGTTTATAATTTTGGAAATAAATAATATTAAAATACATTCTTTTGTCGATTTTATATAAATGAAAATTAAAAATTATACCAAGAAAATATAATTTTTATTACATAAAATGTTGTGTAATGTGTATTTTGTATTATAAAATCGTAAAAAACTTTTATAAACAAACAATATTTTACAAATTTTGTTATCTTCTTAGTGAACAAATATTAGAAAAATGCGGATAACATTGTAATAAAGTGCGTTTGCTACGGAAGTCCAGCATTTGAAAAATATACAATTTCACTTCTTCCGGAAGTCCAAAAAGACTTGGGCTCGGAAGTCCAAATGCAGTAAGGAGTTCCACACGTAACGGCGTCAGTACTTCATTTTTTAACCTATAATAAATTTGAAGAATTTAATAATTTTGCGACTAAATACAGTAGAATTTCAATTATCCGGATTAATTGGTACCATACCCAATCCGGATAATCGTATTTGTCATGAAAAATTATAAATTTTAAGTTATACGATTTTAATATAGTATTTAAGTTATTTTAATTACAGTGCAATGATAAAAATATGACCAGTTTTCCTTCTCCTAAAGTAATTGTTTTTAATTAAAAACTACATCTAACTGAAAAAAATCATTTAAAATCATTTTGCAAGTATAAGTATTACTAAAAACATTTTTAAAAAAAATTGAATTTTGCTTATGTAAAGTTAAAGAAAATAAAAAGTGACAGAAAAAATTTTTCTTTCTTTTAAATATACACACAAACATTTCAATTTCACCTGTAAGAAAAGTCTTTTAAATTCCAAAATTTTCCACTAATTTCACTGGAATGAGGATTAATGTATTTTAAAGTTTGAAACACAATACAACGAAGAGATTGAGCGGAAAAATTTAAAATTATTTTATCGCCTACAGGAATAGCTATTAATTTACACGTAAAGTCTCTTCCAATATTATATCGAAACATCAATCGATATATTCCATCAGATTTCCAATTTTGAGGAATCCAAAGAGATCTGATACTAAATCTAAAAACAATAATAATAATATATAACAATAGTTAAAAAAAAGAATATATATATATAAATATATAACAGCACATCAAATAACTTGAAGTAAATTCAGTTTTTGATAATTATTTATTTTTTCAAGCTTTAAAATTTATTTTTTGTCCAAAAATAAATTTCAGACTAAATTATAAATAGAAAATAGAATAATATATACATACCTTTCTTGATCATCATCATGGGGAATAAAAAATCCCGTTTCTGCCAAAACAACAATGACAACAGTAATTAAATAATCATTTTGTGTCGCACTATTAGGAAGTGATTTTACTAAATTTTCTAATATTGGAGCCAATTGAACGAGAGAACTTTCCTCCACTAGGAAAGGAGCATTCATTTTAATCGCTAAACTAATAGATTAATTGAAAAATATCATTTCGGTTTGACAGTTGAGCATATAGGTACAAAAAGTTTTCTGCTAGATAATAACAGCGGCAGCACTCAGCAGTAGTAGCAGACGACACACGTTTGTCATTGTCATTGTGTGTATTTGTATTTGCGCGTGTGCGGTCTGTGCATTTGTGTTTATCGCCAAAGTTTACATTTTTCTCTATTTTCATATACGAAAAATACTCAAAATTGGTATTAAAAACGTAAAGATATGTTTCGTAGAAGATTAAAAGCTTTAGATTTTGAAGATTGGGACAAATTTAATGGTAACGGTAAGTCTTTTTTTCAAAGTTGCGGTTTTTAGGTTAGGTTTTGATCATTTTCATATATATAATTCTTTTTAAAAGAAACAAAACTGATTTTAAATACTCTAAATCACCGAATGGGGCATTCTATGAAAATTTCTAATCAATTTTGAAATGTTCAAAAATCAAGAATCAGTTTTCGAAATTTGCTGACACTTCCTTGACATTAAAAAAAATTTTCTGACAAAAAAATTTTATTACAGGTAGATATAATAAATTTCTAATGGAAATCTAATGATATAAAATTTGAAGATGATATTTTCTAATGCATTTCATTGATAATCGACCACACTAGGAGTAAAAAAATGATTTAACAGTGAAAATTAATTACTTTTTGAAAATATTAGATGATCCACTAGAGAAATTTTGACCCTAATTGATAATTTTTATTTTACACATAATCACTTTAAATTCGAATAAAATCAATTTAGATTCAGGTGAGCTTCGACATCTTGTTTTGTGGCTTGAAGATCAAAAAATTCGCTATCATAAACCCGAAGGACGAACGGCATTACGAGACATTGAATCGAATAATTGGCCAAATGCATTTGATCAATATTGCAAGGAAGTTGGATGTCCAGTTACAAATACTTTGTTAGATAAAGTTGAATGGCTCGTAGGACAAGCAATTCGTTACGAATACGAGGATAATCGTAAGTTCTTTCGCTGAAATTGAAATAAAAATAGAAATATTAAAAAAAAAATAAACACAATTTTTCAATGTTTTTTTTTTAGAAAAAGTCTGTCAAGACATTTTGAGCAACAGAATAAACAAGAAAACCGAAATTATTGCTCCTACAGTGAAATCGACAAATCCACTCGACGGTTTAGATTGTAAGTGTACAAATTTATAAACTATTAACGTAACTTCCAAATTTTTCGTTTAAATTTTCCTACTATATGAAATATATTTTGCTTTTTGTTTCAAGTCGACAGTAAAGAATTCAAGGAGGGAGTGAGCGCTTTAGCAAAACTTTTGGACATACAGGAACATCCGGATCACTTGATAACATTAGAGGCATGCAGTAAACTTGTTAGCAAAAAATTAAGTCCAACGGTCTTGAAAAATCCAAATTCCTTTATTCCGGAAGGCAAGCCCTTTCCAATTTTAGAATATAAAATTGGTCCCGATATGAAGGATCCGGTTTTAAATAAAGCTTCAAGAATTCTTCAACTTCTCTACATTCAAGATCTCCGCGATCTACAAACGAAGATCAACGAATCCATTGTCAGTGTTCAATCAATCACTGCAAATCCAAAAACCGATACAAAATTGGGAAAAGTTGGATTTTAAAAAACATTAGTTCGCAAATTTAATGTTCAATGATATTATAATTTTACTTTATCTAATTTGAAAATATTGCATTATTATTTTATGCAATTTAAAAATAAATTTAAATATTGCACAATTTTTTATGTATATTTGTAATATTAAATTATAATTTCCTGACGGTTCAACCCATTAACATAACCTCAAACTAAAAATTTATTTTTAACAACAAATAAAACTATAATTAAGAATCATTTCAACAAATTTGGAAAGATTCAATTTTGTACAATTTTCAAAAAATAAAAAAATTATTTTGAGGCAAATTTTGTTGTTAAATAATAATTATTTAATTATTATTATTATGTTATATCTCAACGACTAAAATGAACTTTTGTTAGCCAAATTTGGATAAAAAATGAAATACTTTTCTGAGCTGAAAGAAAAACGTAAAATGTTTAAAAAAATCATTATTTATCAAAAGATGGGTATGTCAAAGTCGTTTCGATTTTTACATATAGCTTCAATGGAAAAAAACTGTCCAACAAGAAATTCATGGTGAAAATAATATTCATTTACTGGAAATATATTTCATGAAAAATTACATTAAAATAATCAGTAAAGAATAAAGAAATGAAAATCGTCTTCTATATAAAATTTTTTCAATTTCCATCATTAAATCTATGAAAAGTTGTGTTTATTTCCATCAAAAATTTGGATAGTAATGTTAATAAAAAATATGACAATTAAATATAGACAAAAATATATTTTAATTGTTAGAATATTTATTTAATCGAAATTCATAGGATCAAAAAACTATTGAGCAGAATTTTTTTTTTTGTACTCAAGCAAAAATTTTCCTAAACATAACCTATAATTTTTTGTCACGTCAGGTATCTGTTACATGTACAGAATTGAAGAATCAAATAATTATTCGCCTAAGTGAAAATTCTGCTAAACAGTCATTCAGTTATATAATTTTCGTTTAAATAAAGGTCGCGTTGTGACAATTCAGTCCGTTTGTAAACGGAAAACAGAATTTTTCTTCTATATAAAATCATTCTCTGAGAAAGGTTTATCAAAGATCTTAATAATTAATTTTTCTATATCTTCTGCGCGGAAAAGGAGAAATATAAAATTCTTTTTATTTTTTCGCTTAAGAGAGTCTACACCTGTCTCTACTGCTAGAAGGCACTGGTTGCAATTCCTGCCTTCGGGTACGTTCCGCGTCCTGCAAAGACGCCTGAAGAGCCCTCGCGAGCGCCTCGTCCTCACTCAATTGTCCCTGGATATTTTTCAAATTCCACAAACCATTTGAATTGGTCGTCGCTGTTTTACTTTTGCCCTGACTTTGTAAATTAATGGCGTTCAGTCTTTTGGCGCGTAACGCAGACTCCTTGCCGGGACACATGTGATCACTGGGATGTCGATGTTTGAGGCAATAATTTTGCGTACACTCGGTGCACTTGACGGGGACAATTTCCTTAATTTTACATCCCTTCTGAGTGCATTTGTTATTGAACACTTTCCTTCGATCTTTCTGTATTTGACAATCGTTGTCCATGTGCTGACCGACAGCGATGTCCGGCGGATCGCCGCGTTTCGATGGTATCGGAGCATTGCAGAGTGGACAAACTGGAATTTGCACATTCTTTTTGTACGCACTAGGACAGGAATGATGCTGATAAGTTATGTGATCGGTACAGAAAATTGATTTACATGCGTCACAGCGTAATGGCAGAAAATCGAGACGATTGCAGCTTCGCTCAGAGCAATGTTCACCGAGATTTGGAAACTCCATTGTCTCTCATTCAATGAGTCTTTAAAGGAAGAAAAAAGAAGAAGAAAGTTTTAATGAATTATACTCCTTATACTACTTCGTGAATAAAAGGATAAAAAGCGGTTTTAACCAATTGACATAACCTCAAACTAAAAATTGGTTTGTAGCAACAAATTAAACTGTAATAAAGATTTATATTACCAAATTTGGAAAGATTCAGTTGTACTCTTGGTGCCATTTCGTAACACATAAACGGCAAAGAGTTACAGTTTGTAAACAATTATAATTTTTATTCAATATTTACAAGTTCATTTTACTCTCTGAAAGATTCTGTACGGTTCGTTAAATGTTATTAACAATATTTTGTTCAAATTGAACAAATTTGCGTCTTTCATATTTTTTAAACAAAATATTATTTAACAAAATTATGACAAAACTTAATCGATTTTAGTTTTAATGTAGTAAATTTTAAAGCATTTTTCAAGTAATAAATTCCAATAATTTTTTTTTATACTTTTCTAGTAAGTTATATATTTTCTTGAATATTTTCTATTGGTTGCAAAACTGACATATTTCAGCGTCACATGTACTTTCAGTTTATACTTTAGTAAAAATAATAAACATAGGTAAGAAATTCTTTTCATTTCGTCGTCCAAATAACTTTGTTAATTAAAAAAATATGCTATAAAATAACCTTGTAGCTTATTTTAATTTTCCTGAATTACAAAAAATTAAATATTTGTCTACTTTTAACACTTTGAAAGTTATGACAGTTTAAAAAATTTTGAGCAAATTTATTTCTTATAAACTTACAATTGTGGTTACTTTAAAAGTCGATTTTCTACATTTTTGTATCAATAAATAAAATGTCAAATTTTATAAAAATTATGATTGTTTGGAAGAATGATAAATTTCTTGTGGAATCAATGAACTTGAAAATATTGTTATGACAAATGAGGTTAAAAAGATGGAATCACTTACATGCGTCAGAATGATTATATGAAAACTCGTGTTTGTTAATGAAATTTCTTGCTTCAGCTCTGAAAGACTTTTGTCTCTATTTTGCAACTTAACGTGCTTTTATAGTCATTTAATATCATATAGTACGTGGAATACAAAATCTATACACCATTTATAAATATTGCATCACGTATCAGTGCCAGTCACGAACATGGAAAATTCTAGTAAATAAGAATTGACTTGCATTTTTTGATTCAACCATAGAGTATGTATTTTAATGATGTGACGTCATCGTGCCTACCAGGTGGTAATTTGACGAAGATATTCGTTTTACCTAAGATAATTTACCTAGATCCGGCAAGGGTCCTGGATTCATGTGGACGAACTAAAAAATTCCATTAGTAAGAAAAGGACAGACATATCTCCGTCCTTTTCTTACTAATGGAATTTTTTAGTTCGTCCACATGAATCCAGGACCCTTGCCGGATCTAGGTAAATTATCTTAGGTTTTACCGAAAGATAGCGTATATTACTGTCTCTTTTGCACTCATGATTATCTGCTTTCCGTTTTAGGTTGCGTCTACAATATTATTATTGATATTGTAGACGTAGTCTTACACTTTCGGCTCACAGGATCGCACCCTTAGGGTGAAATCACATGGAGGAGTAAAGAGTAAAACGTCAACAGGAAATTCATGAGAGTGAAAAGGATAGACTGTCCTTTATCTCACTTGCACTCATGAATTTCCGGTTACTCCTCCATGTGATTTGACCCTTACTCTTGCACGTTACCATGACAACCTGCGGAGCTGAGAACGCTCCTTTAAGCTGAAGGAACAGAATAAGAATTAATTTTTGTTGTTATAAACAATTTAAATTTGTAAAAATAAAAATTGAAATAAAATAAATACAGCATAAGAAATAAAGTATAAAAATCTAATGACCAAAAACTATTTACCATTTATTTTAATTATTTTTTAAATATATATTTTTTTTAATTAGGGAAATAAATGTTCTTAAGGTTAAGTAAAGACTTATTATTTGGATTATATGTGTAATAGTTTTATCTATATTTTACATACTTACAAAAACCATAAAAATTTACAAATTCCTTTATTTCATTGGAAAAAAATAAATTCTTAATGCAGAATATTAGTACCTAATTTTTATTATTAAATTGATCCTGAAATGGTGGTAGATTTAATACTCTCGCTGTACCAAGCGCCATCAAAGCTAAAATAATTATATATTCTTTCATTGAAAATATGCAATAAAATTTCAACATTATTTATCGAAAAATGCGAAATATTCTTTGTCAAAACAATTTATAACCTAAAATAAATCTCAAGATATTTTTTCGCATTTTGCTTGATGAGAAATCAAATTATTTATATTATCATTTTTCTGTAAAGTACATACATGAAATTTTATTTTTGTTTAATTTACTTACCACCGCCAACTGTGAGCATAACTGATTTTACAGGGATTTTTTGAAACTTTTTCGAATG